>JAPQRN010000009.1:20575675-20589061 GCA_037367275.1 Coranthus polyacanthus
GTCAGCCACCTTAACCTAAAGGTACCAATATTAAAATCATAATAAAGCCAGTGAACTCAACTACAGTATTGATACCTCCATGCAAAGCTTTGTTTTAATGTTTTAATGTCCATAAGCTTTACCTCACCTGAAAGGGAAAATATATGGCTCTTCTTTCTGAGTTTTACGCATCTGCCAACATGTTTATTTGTTTAGAATTTATTAGCTTTGCTGACATTGTGCACACTAATACATGGCCTGCAGCTGGCTATTCATTCACAGACAACGCCTCTAATTGTTGGCTTAAATTCCTTGGTTGAAGGGAAGAAATTGAACAATGTTGTAATAAGTAATATAAAGCAATAAACAGCAGCAAGGAAGCTGTTTGTTGATAAAGCCAGGAATAGATTTTATTTGCTGATGCTGCTCATACTTGAGATATTTGTTGCAGATTTTAAAATACTGTACTGTTAAAAAGGCATTAAGAGCAGAAAAAGGAAAACTATTTTGATCTACTGGAAATTCCCTAATGTGGCCATTCATCAGCCAACATGACAACTTATAGTTCAAAATATTCTCTTAAACACCTATTTACTGTAGGTTTAACTATGTGCCTGACATTTGGATTGTGCAGACATTGTCCTCTGGCATCCTTTTCAAATGTTTTACGGTGATGTAAAACAAACCATAGGCCTGCAGCTGCTGGTATGGTTACATACTGCTACAAACACAGCTCACAATGTCAAACAGTCTCAGTGTCAAACTCTTCAGCTGTTCAAGGTTAAAAGGATGAATCTTAAAGCCACTAGCAACGTTTCATAACTGGGTCTTGCGAGGAATGAGAGTTATGAGGAGAAGGGCTTTCGTCAAGCTAGCTCAGGACAAGATATTTGCTTCTGGTCAGGTTGTAAGTCCAGCAGAGAGTTATAGCAGGATTCCACCAACCTACACACGCAACGCACGCAAGTTTATTTTAACAGCCAAACAGCCTGTAAATCGCTGAGGTTTATTTGTTAAGCCCTGCTATGGAAATCTTGTCACTAACAGTTAAAGTCGTCCAACTGCATGCATGATGACTTTATCACTGCAAACCTGGCCACCCTTCACTCCATTACCTTTTTCAGAAGGATGAAAGAAACTGGGGGATGAGCTACGTGTGTGTGTGTGTTAAGTGTGAAGAGTTGACTGGATTTACTGGGCTTACACTCCACACTACAAGAAAAAAAATCAATACTGACGAAGAGCACGACATTGGTCACATTTCTGTATTACACAAATAATAATCGAAGCCAGTTTGAAGGTGGCTTATTAGCAAATGTGATTCCTGTATGTTAGGGAAATATTAGTATTTTTCAGCCTTCTCCAAGTTAATATGGGTCATGCTAACACTGCACAGTCTTTGCAGAGATCAGTGAAATGCAACACTGTGAAATGAAACACAGGCATTATGTATATTGGAACGAGCAACTAAAAGTGAAAAGTTGGCATGACCCAACATGAATTTCCTTATAAATATTTTGATTGGGATAGGATTGGGACTTATCTGATTCAGTCAGTTTTTTTTTTCTCTGTGATGTGAAACAAGTGTTTTAAAAGGCTCCGAGTCCAGGTAGAAACCATTAATATGACAATAAAGAACAAAGAATTTACCACAGCAGGAATTTCACTGCCGATCATTGGAAACAAATCATAACACAGCAATGTGCATAAATGTATACAACTAGCAAACACACAGCTTTCTAAAACAAATGCTGCCATTTATATTGATACAAGTTTGGTGTTATTGCTCTATATGATAGGACTTCATAATGAAATAACCTTGGATTGATGAACCTTGTATTTTCTGTGAGCTATACAATTCACCTTACAGTGTTTCATAGTCCTGCCGGTTCTCAGCTCCACTGTTCATAGTCCCTCTGTACTGTCTACATCAAACTGGTAGCCCTGCTGTGGACATCCAGACAAAACATTCCATCTGTCTGAGGTCACCCAGCCACTCAAATCTCTGGCCCAATGTAGCAGCTTACAGCCCGTGGCAGCAGTCAGCAGGAGACCGGCTTCCCCACCATGAATACTGACTCTGTCAAAGCGTGCAATAGAATCGTTAAGCCAATAAACTGAATGCAGTAGATCTCAGCCTGTCAATCAGGGACGTAGTGTACTATGAAGGAGAAAATAGTGAAAGAAGAGAAACCATGTCATTGTCATTTGGGAAGTTTGTCCTCACAAGTCAAGGGAGCTGTGTCTCAAAGATAAGGAAAAGACATCAAGTAAATCTCATACTTACTGGAAAATATCTGTATATGTGACATTTGTTTGACTAGTCGACGACTGATCTCAGTAACTGAGTTTATTTAGGCCAATGTTCTTTGGTCACATGTTGCATTTGTATACAAAACTAAAAAAAGGATTTTTTTGGCTTTCCATGTTGACAGGCCAACAGCCTACAGCTGGTACAACTTCCTTAAGGAGTCAATTTTAATTCTATTCTGTTGTACACAAAACTGCTCAAGAACTCTGGGAATTGAGGCAGAGGGGAAAGAAAGCATGGAATAAATGACCTCTGCCAGGTTCCTCCCATGCTCTACCTTTGGAGACCAAAGAGCAGGTCTCATGGGAGCTTTTAACTGGTGTGAGGTCGTCCCCAATAAAAATACTCCCACTCTGAGATTTTAAACAACAATTTACAACAGCAAAGCTCGCACTGGTGGATTTTGCTCTGAGTCCTATCCTGTTTGTGGAGGGGAGGAAAATAGGGTGTGAGTTAGGAGGCTTCTGCAGTGGACAGGGCCCAGAGGTCCCCCACCCACACGCTGACTCACTGGATTTAATTCAGACTCGGTTGGAAATGGATCAAAACAGTCACTAGAGAGACGCTATCCTAGAGCAGCTACTGAAAATGAAGGCTTACCCCCACTCTGATTAAAAGATCTTCAAATCCTCGTGGTGCTATAACATTTATACTTGGTATGAAATTGAACATAATCATAGTTTATTTGAGCTACTGTTTTCAGGGTCCGCTGCAAGATTTTCTATCCACCAAGCTTTTCCTAAAAAGTCCATTCCTCTGCCTTTGTGATGGTCAGGTTTCTTGTTATGAGGACATTGATCCACTAGGGGCTGTGCTTTCCCTGTAAAGCCCCAAAAAGGTTAACATAACCAGCATCACAAACCCTAAGAGAAGTTGACAGCAATGTTGTACAAGCACTCAAGTAAGATACTGAACACTATGAAAGCTAAATGTTTAAGAATGTCAAATCACTCTACCCTCAAGAGCCCCAGTAAATATTAGAGTTGTTTGTTGCTTACAGAGGAAATATCATTAATTATGGATGGTACACTTAGTCGTATGCATACTAAAAAACACACTTTTGCTGATCTGATCGTTGTTGTGTTTCTACATTGACAGGCACAGTGCACCAAGAAGCTGAAAGCTCATAAGGCTGGAAACACTATCTTTGCCAAGCAATGCCTCCCATGAGCCTTCAGGGGAAATACACCATCATGGCAGTGTGTGCTTGTGTGTAAAACAAACCCAACAGCTATGAAGAAAACCACTGTCGGCTGTCAACACCATTGAAACTAGTTAGATTTTACTCCATGGGCCTTAGTTTACCATTGTAGCAAAAAGAAAGGTGCCACATGTAGACACTGAAGCTGTTTATATTGTTTCCACTGTCACAATTCAACTGGCAGAAACAGCAGCTCTGGAGGCCAAACATAGTAAGCTCTCAAGCATGAGTCTTGTGGCCCGCTGTGACAACAGGCCTAACATCTCACCTTACACCTATCCCTTAATGAAAACAAACTACTGCTGAGTGTGAAATCGACCACGTACCTGATCCGTGCTTAGTGAGAGGAAGGCCACATCCTACCTCTCCATCATGTTTTGGTTTAATTCCTCTTAATTTCTGCTTATAAACTCGTATTTGGCTAATTTCCTTTATCAGCAATCTGTCTCTGGATTTCCCGTCTTCCTTTTCTCCCACACTCTGAGTGCATCATCATCTTTTTCTGTCTCTGCTGTGCATGACAGGGAATTTGTGCATGAGGCGCCACTCTGGCTCCTGGCCGCTCAGCTCTGTTCCCAGGATGAGTGGTGGGACTTGTCCTAGATGTCTGACAGATTTATATCGATTCTTCCAGAGACTTTTCAGCCTTCCTAAAATTGACACCAACGTGTCTGTCTCTGTTCCACCAGAGAATCTTGTAGCCTACTGCCTCCTACTGCAAGTCCCAGGAAATCCTCCTAGAGAGAAATCTAACTACATTTCACACATCTTAAATTGCTATATATCTGAGTATTGCAGCAGACATTTTGGCCTTTTTTTCCTCACATTCCTCCCCCCCTTAGTCTAGACTTAACGTTGCAGATAATTGACTCGATAAACTCCTCCAAAGTTCTTGTTTTTTACCTCCCTCTAATTAACTTATCTGTCTCTTATGAAGTCTTATGAAGTACTGTGGATATAGAGGTTATATTCAGTGGTAAATTATAATTAAACATCCCATATTAGATGGAGAACAGCAACAAAATGCCACCATAGTGGAAGAGTTGGAAACAATGTTATATCCTCCAGAATGGTGGTTTGGTTCAGGGGTCAACAGATGTCAACCAGCTTCACGTTTTTGTCAAAATACCTCTTACTATGAGCTCATCAATCAACAGCTCAAATCAGTGTGTTATTGTGTGAAATACTATATGTAAATGGCAAAAAAATGTAAGAAAGTGAATAACAGAAATAGGTTAATTAGGCCTAAAAAATATTTTTTAAAGTCTGAACCCTACAGGATCTGCTTAGAAAACTTCTAGACAAGGACAAGTTGATGACTCCTGTGTTACATCATATTTAGGATCATAACTCCTGGCCTTCAGCTGTGAATCTATGGTATGAATGTAAGTCCAGTGATGAATGATGTATAACCCAGGGTCATGGCATTCTAGTCCATTATATAAGCTTTCACGGATCTGCTAGCCATCAGATGTAGTGCGGCCTTAACTAAGATAACAGCTGTGACAACTTTGGAAGACGAAGGTAAAATATTATACACATTAGGTTCCTCACATATAGGGGCACTTCTTTATATGGTTCAGAGACAACCCTGACGTGATGAAAGGCTGCTGAGGAGCAACTGGGACTCCGCAATGCTGAATTTCAACACAGCTCAACTGTGTCAAAGTGCAGCTACGATATTACAGGAAGGCCAAAATTAGCAATGATTTGAACTTTGAGATAAGAAAATAAACAACGGGCAGTTTTTCCAGCATTGCAGTTTGACCTGTGATTATGGGCAGTGTCCACACCCTTCAGAGACCCAGAGGTCAGTGGACACACGGGCACTGTTTAGTTTTACAGCAGCCTATCATCTCAGGAGCTTTTTTATCTGTGCAGAAAATCATGCCTTTTATGTAACAGTAATTTGTGTGACCCTTCTTTGGGGAATCCTTGGAGTCAGCCACTCCATTTAGGGCAGTTTTAAGTTCATTTTCTGTCAAAGCAGGGGAGAATTTGACTGTGAAAGGTATGCTGCTGCTGCTGCTGCTGCTGACAAGCATTATTCCTCCTTTGGTATCTCAGCCTAAAGGAGATTAAATGATCTGCTAACAGAAGAATGTAATAAGTTGTGCCATGTGGCATATTTGAAGCATCCAATGGATTTCTGTGCCTGTGGATACTTATAATTTGTATATATGTGTGTAAAACAAGAGAGAGAACCTGAAGAGTATCAATGTGTTTGCGTGTATGTGCGTACACATGGGGCACATTCTCCCTGTTGTCAGCTGTGAGGGGTGACCTGCTGTGACATTCCTGGCCCATGAGGGTGACTGTCACCAGCTCCAGTTGCCCTGAATATCACCGACCACCAATAAACTCATTGCCTTTCAGTGTCAGGAAATGACAGGGCTGACTAAGAAATAGGCGGACGCATTCATAAATGCACACGCGCACACATCATTACCTGGTAATAAGCGTAACCCAGCGAAGGGGTATTTCCATTATTACTCACTTTGAAAGTTAGAACCCTCAAGTCTATTTAAATCCTATTGGCAATATAGCGGAAATGTTTCCACTTGTTCTCGCCTCCAGAAAAGTCTGGACAGTATTCAATGCGAATAAAATTGCCCCGGCTATCAAAAAGTTCTTGTCTTCCCACAACAGAGTGCTCCTTCAGTGGACACAGACATTTCTATTAATTCCAGCAGCAAAGGAACAGATGGTTCTTCAATTACTGTAAGAGTATGCCAAACAGCCAGTACGTGATCAGCATTCACAGAATTACATCTTTATTTATCTGATTTATAATAAACTGTCTGTGACATGGGATGGAAAGTAACACTCAAATAATGAGATGTTTTTGTTTTCTGAACAAACATGTGTGATAAAACTAAAAAAGGTACTGTTTCCCAAAAACGCCAAACTAAATTTAAACTGAAACTAGAGAATACTAAAGATTTTTTTTTGCAGTCTTCAGAATGATTTCTGTAAATTACATACGACCTAAATGGTGAAAATGTAAGGAATAACTTCACCTGTGTGCTATGGTTACACAACTCTTAAACACTGAAAAGTAAAGCACATGAACAATGAGAAATGTTAACTTTCTTTGCTTACTCAATGTCCACATAACTCTCTATATCGTATTCTCTAAACAAATACTAATGTATTCATGCGCAATCACACACTTCATTCCAGGTTTTAAAGATTATGTGAGTGGGGAGGGTTGGGAAATGAGGAGGAGGGAATGTTTTCCCAGCTCTGGAGGTGGTGACTCCTCTTCTTTTTAAAAGACCTTTCCATCTACAGTAGTATGTTGTAGCAATGGTATGCGGGTGTGTGTGCTTAGCTGTAATACGTCAGGATGTTTTTTGTTTTCCCCATTAACTTTTTCATAGCTCACTGGAGCCTTGAAGCTACAATCCCAGACAAATACTGGACTTAATAAAGCGCTAGAGCCCTGCCCTGCAGTACAAAGCGATGGAGACACAGAGTCTTTGTGTAAGGCACAACCCAGGTGTTAGAACCTCAGTATTTTCCACACAAATGTGTTTTCCACACTTTTTTTCCTTTCAAGCCATAAAGCCATGTGTTTCAGCCCCTATAAAAATCAGGGAGAAACTCTAAACTCTAGCTCCTGGTTTGTGTAAAAAGAGCAGCGGTGAGGCTTAAAACACAAGTCCAATACTGGCAAACTGCTAACTGAGGTTTGCTACCTCAACGTTAGACATAAAGTGACAGCTGCTACTCAGTTATGCTAGTTAAGCAAATCTGAAGCAGTCTGAAAGCAAACAAGATGTCGGATTAAATAAGATCACGAGCGGAGGGCATTGTCATCTACAAACTACAGGACTGCTGCGCAGCATTAGGCGGTGAGACAGCAGATATACCTCTGAATGACTCAGCACATCATTCAGTCTCCATGGGTGGAGTATGAATTTAAATTGGTTGCAGCTAAATGTTTATGAGGTTTTAATCAACTGGCATCACATCAGATTTTAAAGGTGAGGGCATACACTGTATTTCAGCCAACTCAAGGGAGTGACTCCAATTTTAAGGACTCTTTTCACCATAAAAACCTAAGAGGTGACTCTAAAAATAAAGTTGAAAAAAACAGCTAAAAACATTTGATTATCTGGTATCTGGTATGGCCAAAATCTTCTATCGTGGTAAATGCAGTTTTACATCATGGTAACTATATCCCAGTAATAATAACAGTAATAATTTAAATTTATAGCGTATATCATATTGCCAACCCTACTCGTAAGCAGACAAGTTTGAATGTCATTCTTATTAAAAAATATGACTATTTTCTCATTTTTGTTGATTTCCTCACTTCTATTAGAAGTGCAGAAGTTCGTTTTTAAATTAGGTGACATTGCTGCAATTAAATACAAGCATTCAGATGATCAGACAGGTTGGAACCAAACCAGATGTTATGTCAGACTGCCTAAAGCACTTATTTAGAGTTTAATAACAGTCTACACCATCCTACATCCTAGCAGCTCCATGTGTTTGCACAGTGGTGCTGTGAACTCACTGTCAACATGCTATCAAATCCACACGCTTGAAGTGACCAAATATTTAGTTAAGATGGGATGCTTTTTTTAATCTTTGAGTATCCCACTACTACACGTGTTGGCACCAACCCAAGTCCCCCTTGTGGATCACAGTCACTCAAATCAAAAAATGGTCAGGTTAAGTGATATAGCGACTCTGTATGCACTGCATCTCACTTAATGTACATTATGTACATCTGCAGTAAGCATCCACTGGACTCCGATTCTCCATTTATTCTTTTTTTGTTTACCTCCCTTCTCACTCTCCTTTCACTTCCCTTCAAACAGAGATGCGCACACAATCAAATAGTCATAAAACACCAGAGATTCCAGCATAAAAAGAACAGCAGGTTCTGTTCTGTAAAATCATTGAGTGTTTGACAGGAAGGCCGACAGATTGGGGAAGCATCCCTCCGGAGCTTCTCTCACTCCCTTAAAAGGTCCTAAAGAAATCTCAGCACAGTTGCACTTATCAAGCCTTGCCCCAGAGTAACCTTTGACCTGAGCTGTGTGTCATTCCTGATCTGTCCCAGGCAGCAAAGCAGGCCCACAGGATGCTGACACACATGAAAAATATAAAATGAGGGAAAAAAAGCAAGCCACTGTGTTTTTGGCTGCACAAATCTGACCCATCTCACAACACAGCAGCGTGGCTAACGGGACAAAGCACATTGTGACCTACGCACACATGCTCCGTGCAGACACACCCTGCATGTGTTGAATGTGGTGCTTCGTTTCAGCTGAAGGAAGTACAATAACAAAAAAGTTCCATTACGAAGATTTTCCTTTTTTTGGTTTCATGGCGGCTGACTGGCAACTTTAGCTCTAAAAGGGCACCATTTGGCTGAACTGCAATTAGGGGAAATGTCCTAAAATGTCATGCAACTGTGTAAAGACACACGGGCCAAATCCACAGACTTTTCTACCAACGGCCTACTTTCCATGAGCGTTTCACCTGGCACTGACGTCTGTATATAGCTGACCTCAATATGAATTCAGCACTTTGGGTTTGTCGTAGTAGTGGCTAGAGTTGGTTCCAAAACAGGAACAGCTAACTGCAGCAGTGGGAGAAGAAAAAATATACTGCACAAGTTAGATTGATTTTACCGGCAGATAAATAACAGTCATCATACTTAAAATAGATTATAGAAACAGTCACGAGTAGTAAAGGACACGCCATTGTCACACTTAAGAGCTGTTGCAGATTTAGTGCTTTATTTGAGGGCACTCTAACACCGATTGTCCTCTCTGACCTTTATAATTACCTGTGACAACCAGCTAAAATAGTCTGAAAGAGTCTGAAACACATGAGAGACACATGTTCAGCTGCCTCTCTGCTGTTTAAAGACTCAATCATTCACAAATACGTGTGACGAATCACTTCCCACACCATGCACATACTAGAAGTCACTACAGTCATTCATAAAGATAGTTACGCTGCATGTCTGCATTGGGCAAAAAGGTATGGTGATGACTATCTTCATAGTCATACATTATGACTTCTATGACAAAAATAAATGGATAATCACAGTTTCTATTCCTGTCACACAGTGCAGTTTCTTTCATCCACATCAAAGCCAGACTTTGCTTAATAATTCACAAATGTTTGATTTTTCAGCCAAGTAGAAACTGGAATTTAAATTACCCAAAGCAGACAATCAAGCGTTCCAAAAATAACTGTTTAATTGGCTGACTGAAAATGGCTATGGCTATATTTGGTGGTTATTTTAAGCCCTGGAGGGCATAGGACAGGGCCTTGCAGGACACACACTGGGGCAAATTGTGGATGCCAGCCATGGCTGCGCACCCTCAGAAGTCCACCTGACGTGAACAAGGCAATACCCCCCACTCAGGCAGCTCAGTAACATCGTCATCAGCTGCTAGCACAAATTGCATTAGAGGACAGTGGGAAGACAGCCAAGCCTTTACTGTCCAGCCGGCTACACTTTCGAGCAGGCAATGAGACAGCAGTGAGTAACGTTAGCAAGAGCTGACTGGCTGATTGACTAATTGTATTTGTAGCATGACAACATCACAAAAAACATCATATTTAGTTAGTCTTTTTTTTATATCTATGTCTTACAATTAGGAAATCATTACTTGGATAATCTGGAGACTATAGAATCATCAACATTGAGACCTAAGAGCATTAGTGTTTTAAGAGATAGGGAGGATGAACGCAATGGCATTTGAAGGAAATATAGAAACAATTATACCACTGACAAGCCCAGTCACTTTGCCAGCAATAAAGGATAGCCAACCAGCACCCAGATAGGCAAAAATCCACACCTGGAAGCTGTGCACTGTATCAAGAAGACATCACTGATTACATAGGCAAATTATTTCTTTGCATGGCATCATGTTGAAGATACTATGAGACAGCTTTCTAACGTCCAGTCAAGATTTTACATAGCATGACTTATCAACATGTAGTTGTAGCCTATACAGAGGCTGAAGCCATGTTTTTTTCTGCAATAGTTACATTCTTTACAAAACACTGATGGCTCCTGTCACCACATTACAAGAACCACCTCCAAGTGTGTTCATGTAGGTATTGAAGGTACAAAGGTATTGACGGACATTCTTGAAAGTCTGTTTGTGGGGGAAATAGTATGGGCCTTGGTATGTGTTTCAAGATAAAACCAGGCCAGTATGTTGAGGATATGGACACAGGTATTTAGGACAGTGAGGTTATATTCTACAAGGACAGAGATTAGTATCTGAGCAACACAAAATATCGCTAATGCTGGGTACGAGTGTTGAACTATATATTCCATTTATAAGCAGTGATGGTAAACCAACACAGCGAACACATACAACTACAATGAATGCAGTTTTTATTATACAAAGTCTCTGAATATATAAGAATATATGTCTGTGGGTCTATGGGTTTACAAGACTCACTAAAAGTATTTAGATTCTACAAACAATGTAGCTGGCAACAATTTCATGTTTTATATTTTGGCCAGATTCTGCAGAAATGCTAAACGAAAACATTTGTTTATAACGCTGAGTTAAAAGGACAGAGAGCGGAAATGCAACAAAGCCGGACAGCTCTCTCATTGGCTGTGTCATCACTGTGCCTTAAAAAGGAGAGCAGGATCTCTGTGGAGCACAGACGCTGTTGAGGAAGGAGCACAGAGGAACGTCTTGAACATAAACACCTGCCACAGAATCGGCTCCTGCTTCCCATTACGTCCTGGTACAGACACAGTGCTACACAGAGAGACCTAACACGCAACATAGAGCAGTCTCACTCATGGAAAATACATTCTGATAATGTATCAGTTAAGGTGATAGCTTGGTAGAGTAACTAGAAAAAACAGTCGAGTGGATTAGCAGAATGTCACACCAGCGTTTCATGAATCAGATCACATAGAACCTGATGCTAATGCCAGTTTCCAATTACATTTATGATCAAAAACCCTTGTTCTACAAAGCAACCTACCAACCCAAACATACACAGTATTGTATGAAATGTAGAGTAATGCCAATCTGGAAAAAGTGCTGCTTGTGTATAAGAATTGCATTGATGTCTAAGGTCACTGTGTTACTGGTTTACAGGTGTAAAAATGCTATGCACAGCGACGATAAAAAAATGTCTACATAAATATACCCAAATATACCCACTGACAGGAAAAACATGCTGATGTACAGAAAATGAAGTGACAGTGATTCAGCACAGGCCCAGTCGCCAGATTCTCACAAGAAAAAGAAAAAAAAAATGGGGCAATATTTATAGAGGAGCTCTCCCTTTTTCTGATCTGCTGGAATGAGCCAGATGAAACGTGCAGTTGAAAAAGGAAAAGTGCAAGAGTATTATAACACACCAAATGAAATGTAAGCACCCGGAGGATGCTCCTCCTAAAGTGTTCATCTTTCTCTTTATTCTTTGTCATATGCATAATTATTTAAATGTGATTAGATGAATACCCATTTTGGATGTGAAGTTGATATTAATTTGACAGAACTAACTCAACTTCATCCTTCATCTCTCGATCGTTCTGTTTAATTTTGATGTGCCATGTGAAGATTTCCAAAAAAAGGCATAGCAAGAGAAAGTGGAAAAGGATCCAGCAGAGGCATGCTGAGCAGAACACTACGGGAGATAAAGGGATAAAGTGAGAGATGAAAATCAGAGTAGAAAAGCATGAACTCCCTGAGGTGTATTAATGAATTTCACTGTTGCTCAAGAGCACCTGTTAATGTCCTCTGTTGTGGTAGGGTACAGGATAACAATCAGCGGAGCTCATGGACTTAAACTAACCCTCCCTTAGTCTCACTGAGGTCAGAGGTCAGCAGAGTGGGCCGGTTGCTACGGTCACATATCAAAGTAAAGCACCCCTGTAAATCCTGTGGACTCTCACAACCACAGTGCACAGTCAGAGAGGCGGTCTGGGAGAGTGACAGCAAACATGTGCGGCAATCAATAAAACACGCAGCAGTCAAGGGATGCAGCGTGCATAGCTGCAGCACTGTTTCACAGCCAAAAAACACACAGAGCAACCGGCCCGAAAGGCATGACAAGGTGCATATGCAAACAGTCCCGTGTTTCCACCTGTGCAAAGTCAATAATTCCAAAAATAGAGACCTGAATAAGACCCTCCCCTACAAATACACAAGCAAAGACATTTCTTTCATCATAGGTAGTCATGCAGTAGCTGTCATCCCTCTAATGTGAATGCGGACTCTCACCTTTATACTTCTCTCTAACATTTTCATAAGCCTGGATGAAATCCTGCTCCTCTGCATTTGGAGGCAGGTAGGCAGGTTCGTACATAGCCATGCTGGCGTGGTCACCCTGTTCTTCTCCTCCTCCTCTTCCTCTCTGCGTCTTGCTCTCCTTTCTGTGCGTTTGGATGTGTGTGAGGCACCCTGTGCGGTCCTCTGTCTGCTCTCTCAGCTGTGTGTGAACCCTCCACAGCTCCAAACTTCATTCCACAGCCCAGCGCCACACCCCCCCACTTCTCCTCACTTCCATACCCTCCCATAGCCTGGCTCACAAATTCTAATATAAATGTCAGGCCCCTCCTCTTAAAGATACAGAGTGGGCCAGCAGGCACACAGTGTGCACTGCTTTCCAAGCGATAGCACAGCAGCAGCAGTGAAAGCAGAGTAGCAGCACAAGACTCTCTAGTAAGAGATCAGCTGATTGATAGATGTCAAACAAATAATAACGAAGAGAGTACTGATACACTGACACACTTACTGTCAAATGTGAGACATTCAATTCTCCAGTGTGTAACTCCTCAAATTAGATATTGATATGGTTTTTCAAGGGCGGACAGTGATATAGATTATTAGTAATCAAGGAGATTGATACAGGAACTGATATTTGTAACTGCTATACA
>JAPQRN010000009.1:20589161-20602306 GCA_037367275.1 Coranthus polyacanthus
TCAAGGGCGGACAGTGATATAGATTATTAGTAATCAAGGAGATTGATACAGGAACTGATATTTGTAACTGCTATACATGTACCGTAAAAATGTCAAATGCTCTTAAGATAACTGTCAAATCTAATGAAGAAAGAACAATTCAATAATATTTCAACAGTATTTATTGTCAGTTGCCACACCAATCTGGAGGGATTATAAATAATCAGTACGAGTAAATAAAGGTTAATTTCTCATTTCAGTGGTGATGGGCTATAGCAATCAGATAGTTCTGTGAGTGAAACTTTTCTTGAGACCACGGAGTGGTGACTACGAACAGAGAGGCAGCTGCGTCAGAGCCAAAGTAGCATTTTTAAATTCATTTAAAAATCAATACGATCATCATAAAAATGTGAATACTGGATCCAATACGCCGTTGTGGCCTATAATCGGTCTATATACAAATATTACACACATATACTCATGAAGCACTTAAAATGCCTAATAATAAGCCTGCAGTCATCTGAAACATGCAATTATACATTGTATTAACATTTAAAAGCCACTACATTTTGTTTTGTTAAAATAATATCACAAAAATGCTGCAGAATTTCTATGTTTCCTTAAATTAAATGCTCACACATTCCCTATGGAGCCCGTTGCTCTACAGGATATAACTCATTCCATCTACTTGCTCTTTTGTTTTACGGACAGTCTCAGAGAAAGTTGCTGCCTGCAGAGCAATGAATCTACATTCAAAGGCAGTTGCTCTGCAGACATGCCCTTGACATCCACCGAGAACTTCACCCATTAGGGCAGACACTGAATATTCAACAGATGCCCTGACCAGCCAAGCTGATGACAGTCTGGAACAAATTGTAGTTTAAAAAAAGCTCATATGCCCTGATTTCAGTTTAATGTAATTTTGTTTCCTGCTTGTTGTGCCAATAATTCACATGCACGTTGTGAAGTAGAAAATGTATTAATAGCAGTGATGTTGGCATGCAAAGATAGGATCATGTCAACTCACAGAGGCATACTGTACATAATGAATGGTACGTTGTGTTGGAATATAAAAACAAATATGTTACCATGCTTCATAAGAAAGTAAGCGAAAGTAAGTAAAGACAGTAAAGTAAGTAAAGCAGTATTTCCATGGTTTATATTGGAGTGTTGTAGCACAATGGTGAAGGACTGATGTAGGAAAAGGAAAATCCCTGCAGCTTAGACTGACTATCAGACGTTTCTTTGGCCAAGGCCACCCTGACATCAGCCAGGACCACTTTCCTGAAAGGAAACATGATAAGTTGCTGCTGCTCATTCGTAACTGCTGAAGAAGTGAGAGTTTGTGTGTGTTGTTTATCTTTACACTCACTGTAACAGGAAATTTTACTGGCACAGATGGAATTAACCATGTACTCGAAGTCCAGCATGTTTTTAAGAGACAGTTTTTATGCTAATATTGTACTTTTTAAGACTTGTTATCCTGAATTAATTAGAATTATATGATGTGTTATTATTTAGTAGTGATGCGGACGTTGTACCGGTCCACTGTGGTGAAGAGGGAGCTGAGGCAAAAGATATTTCCAGCATATGTCAAATTGCATGTCGCGTTGATCAGTGTCATTTCATGCTAAATTCCTATTGGTTGTTAAGTAGCCATAAGTCATACCAGCAGTAACAGTATCAGATGATGATCCTACACCATCGGACTATGTCAAAATTTCATTGTTTATTATGTTTGGTCATAAAGCTCGGACAATGGCTTTGAACCTGTGTCACAGTGGGATGTAGGACCACCATTTTTAACCACAACAAAACATATCGCAACATTTGTCAGCTTTGGCCTCAGGCAGCACAAAATCATACAGTGTATATCTGGCTTTAGACAATGGATTCACGAACACACAGTAATATAAAGAATAAGTAGTCGACTAATTAGAAGGCTATGAAAGCCAAAAGCACAAGCATGGCTTAATATGAAGTCAACACAAACTCCTCCTTTGGAAACAAACAGCTTACATACCCCTAAATAGGGTGTAATAATAACATCATATTAAACTGCTGATGGAGAAGTTTAAAGCTAAACATTGAGGATCCACCTTCTGCAGCAGCCACTACTTGAAACTGGATCGAACACCCTCATTTTCACACTGAGACACAATGTGATCACATTTTATATGGACTGAAGTCTCTTACAGTTGAATAATTCTATCTCCGTGTCTCCTAAACAGCTGAATCACCTTATTTGGCTTTCTAGATCTGTTTATTTAGTTAAGCTGTGACTTTTAAAGGCTCATGATCTTGTGATCTGAATCAGTCAAATAAAAGCTGACCAAAAACGGGAATAAATGCATGAGAAAAAAACATCAGTGTTGGAGTGTCTCATTCAGCAATTCAACAGGTGCGTGCAGGGACTAAGGATGTATTCTCTAGCTTCATTACGAGTTTTCCATGTAATAAGATCTGGATGGGCAAATGTATACTCATATGCACATGAAGCACGTCTGTGTGTATGTGCATTACTGATCTGATGGTATTAATGGAAGCCACAAATCAAAACTGTCGATTTAAACATGTCCTCTGCAGATTGTATAGCACAAGATACTGTTTAAACCAATTATCAGGTAAGAGCTGTCATCTAAGTGTAAATCAAAGTAAAAAATGACATGTATACTTTGCAACATGCACACCCCAGTACTTATAGATGCTAGAACAGGTGGCCACTAAACAGTCTGTGTTTTCTGTTTTATTCCTCATTATTTCCTTTCTGTTTGATATGCTAGTGGGGCCGACTCAGAAGACAAACATATTGTGGATACAGTGTTATCATTGTCTTTCACACCACTCTGTTCTGAGAATGAGATGCCAGTGCGCACAAATCACAGCACATCTTTTATACTCAAGTGTCAAGGGGATTATTCAAGCACAGCTGATGGAAAAAAAACACGAGGCAAACAAAACCTTGTGTACACGCGCGAGAACATACACACATACACAAAGCAGGTTGATACTGGCTAACAGCTAGAGTGATAGTCTGGCTTTGGAAAATGACAAACCTCTCAACAATAGTGTGAAAGCTGTTATTATGGGAGAATTCATGGCTGGCTCTGACTAAAACAGGACTTATCCACTGCTAGATTGCGATGGAAAGGAAATTATTTTGTCAGTAGGGATGCTATTTGAATGTCAAAGAAATCTCACTCTGCCTTTCTTGTAATTTCAACTAATGCATTCCTTGCCGCAAAATAGATTGGTTTCAACCAAACCGAATCTGTGTCAATGTCAAAAGTCAATTTGGCTATGATTAATAGCACTGCAAAGCAATTACCTGGTCATGCACTCAACTCCTTCCTCTAAAACAAGCACAGTAAATATACATGTTAAAGAATGTAATGTTTGCACAGCTACAGTTCATTTTACAAGTAGCGAGCACCTGTTATATTCTCTCTCAGTCCTGCAGCCCTGCATGTGATGTTCATCTAAGCACTGAAAAGATCTAATTAGAGCCATCACCTCACTTTCTTCCTCCACAAACGCCGCCAGTGTATCAGGTGATCACACTTTGGAAAATTGAAACAGTTAATTTTAAGTGGCAGACTCAATGCCGTTCCAGTATAGTGCAATAAGGTTGCAATGTTTCTGTCGTTACAGTAAAACAAGCCTAGCTCCCTCTGCTGGACATCCACCAAAGATGAGCAGACTGAAAGCTGTCAAGTCACACTGCATTTTGTTTCGGCTCATTTACACAATTCAAGATTGATGGTGAGGTTCAGCATTCTTGGCCTCGTGAATTGGTCAGGGCAGAAAGGTCATGACAAAAAAAAGGAAGAAATAAAGCTGTACTGTCTGATAGGCGCTTTCATGAAATTTACTGTCAGAGCACTATAAAAGCAGGAGTACAAGGAAAACACTATGTATTCACTGCTATTTGAAATGGGTGAGGGAAATGAGACACATTTTCCAGAAGCTGTGAGGACTCTCCCAAGATGAACACTTCGAGCCTACCAGTCCTTTAGATGGAAAGTGCCTCCTGGTGGAGAAACCAATTATTTCTGTCTGATGGAGTGCCAGTGGTTACCTTATATTCACAAATCAGAATAAAGATCTATGATAAGATGGCAGTAACGAAGCTAGTGTTGTGCTTTGTATAGAGGGCCCAAACCAGAATTTAAAAAAAAATGAGTTTAGATATTGAAGAATATGATTAGAAATATGAAGAGGCTTTTTCTACAACAGTGTGTTTTTAATTTATTCAGCATACCAACAGGTAAACAGTTTGTTCAGCCCTGTTGCTCCCATCAAATGTTCCTTATTGCAGCATTAAGAAACCTGCCCGAGGGCAATAGATGTAGAAGGTGTGTGAAATAACAGCCCGTGCTTCTAAGTCATTATTAGTGTGATTGAGGATGTACTGAAGGCTTGTAAAGGAGCATCTATTCTCTGGTCAGCATTGCACTGCACTGGGAAAAGATGATGTATGAGTCACATTTCCCCTAATACAGCCTGCAACATAAGTGCTAAGTGCTTAGGACTCGGTTCATCAACACTTATGATTTGCACAGTAAATCTCTAGCAGTGAGACCAGTGTGGGACGTCATTGCAGTATCAGATCATAGCCTCTCTATGATGAATAATTGAGGAGTACTGTGAAAGGGATGTTAGTAGTTTAAGTACAGGTTGGAGTATTTACACTAAACAGTGACAAACACAGCATAAATGTAACAAAAGCCCAAGTATAAAATTGAATAATGCACCAGGCTGAGTGTGGGTGGTGCGGAATAAGGCTGTGCCATGTGACGATATGTAATGTGTGATGATAGAAAAACGTCCATTGTTTCACGTTATCATGTTGCTCTATCATTTTTGAAGATTTGTGTTCTTCCATGCGGCACGGATACAGGCAGGAAATTTGCAACACAAACAAACATGGAGGAGAGTGAACATTACACAGAATGGGGTAATTCTGAACAGGAGACGGACTCTGACCAGCCATGGAAAAACGAGGCGCTAGTACCAAAAAGACAGGCTACTTCTATGGCATGGATGTGGTTTGGATATGAAAAGTCTGACACTGAGCAGTATATATATTTTGTACTGATATTTCTGAACATATCCACATTTTACACCTATAATTATTTAGTTTGAAACTTTATTTACCTTTTGATATTTTCTAAAATAATATTTGACATTTCGCTACATGGTTGATTAAAAATTGCACAAAGGCGCTGAATAAATGGAGAAAAATAATCACTTATGAGGAAGGACCTTTCATTTGTTGAGTATGTCATTCAAAATGTAATTACCAGGCTTTTTGTCATTTTAGATCAACTATTCACTGACTTCACAAAAAAATCATGATATGTATCGTTACCTGGGTATGAATATAAGATTATAGTCATATTGTGGAGCCCTAGAGCAGAGCATGCAGCCATTCCTTGAGTACCAGTCTCATGCCTGCACAGAGGATTCTATACATTCTTCTACCCAGATTCAGGTGACCTCTGACCTCTGACCTCTGACCTGCTCCCGTCCTCCCACACTGACCCCACACCTCCGCAGTTTCAACTCAACTCATTCACAACGGTGTAAATGGGTGTACACTGAGAGACAGTGTGATCCCAGAACAGCGAACAGCAATCAATATAAATACAAATAAAGTAATACGTTTGTTGGTTGGTTGGATGGAGGGATTTTCTTTTAAAACATCAGCAGTCGGAAAGTAGACGTTAAATACTGGTTAAAACAGAAACAATGTACGAAGGCCCTAATACACCTCCTCATTCTTTTCCACAACCTCCTCATGTCACTGCTCAGTAATGAGATCCATTGGTATCTAATTGAAGTCCTCACTTAACACAAGGTCTTTGCAAGCGCTCGAACTCATTTCCTGATGCCTAATCCCAAAGGTGATTAGAAGAGTGTCTAAGCTACTCTAATGGGTAATTAGAAAGACAAATGTAATTTAAAAACTTATTTAAAAGTCTGCAATGATGTCGAACATGCATTATGGACTCAACTCAATACGTTTCCAGTAATGTATTTTTAATATTGTTTTTCATATTATTGATATCGATATAATAATGTCACAATATTACTGAGTGATGTGATTGGTTGATGTAATTAAATCCATTATGATGACATTAAAGCTTTAATATTAGCTGCACTGTGTGAAAAACACTTCTGTATTTATACTTCTAGCTAAAACAAGGTGCAGAGCATTTTTTTTTGTTTGACAAATCTACTAATCAGTGCAACATTAGAGTACATTTAAACTAAGTGCTGCAGGTTATTCTCTCCATAGCTGAACATGTGCTCCTTACAGTACACACAACCAGAGAGACAGTACAGTTCTGCCTTAGCCACACAGCGGACGATTACAGCTGTGAATAGGTCCACTTCTAACTGATATCCTCTGTAGCTAAATCTCTATACAGTCAGGGATTCTATAGCAGCTAGTGAGTCTGTCAGCAGAGCCCACAACAAAAGCTCAGCCTCACCCATGGGTGCTGACACAGCCTGACCTGGCCTTGTGGTGGACAGAGGAAGAGCGGTACAGGAAGTGGAAGCGGACCTATTGTAGGTGCTAAAGTTATCTAAACTTCCACTTAACCTGGCAGGAGCAGGGCCTTCCAAAACAAATTCAATCAAAGACTTATTGTCCTAAAAGTGGCACATTCAAAATGAGGATGTTAACATAAAAGGAGAGAACTGTCCATCTCCATCCTGTACTATCACAACAAAAATGCAGGTTTACAGCAGGTTTTTACTGATAACATTAAAGGTCCCGGACTGTGGAAATGCACTTTTATTGGGTTTTTAGGCTAATATAAACTCTGTGGTGTTTATATATATAGTGTATATATGTGTATATATATAGTCTTCTAGCGCCCCCTCTACAAGATGTCCTCCTGACAAAACAAGCCAACTAGAAAATCCTTTGTTTGTGATGGAGTAAGTAAGAACCGTATCCATAACCAATCATATTCAAGGTATGTTTTTAAATGTGTTAGGCCCGCCCCCATCAGTTACGAGCAATGGAGCAGTGATCGTGTCGGGACAACTAGCTATGAAAAGTGTATTATTTCTGCTTCACTGAGTCAAAACTACTGCACAGCCTCCGAAGGAGAGAGATGTTACAGACCAGTGGATGGACTGTACTTTTGGAGACTTTTTGGATGTGTGCAAGACGTTAATAACTGATAACTGTTGATAAGTGTTGAGAATTCTGTTGTTGCTAATGTTTACTGAGGGATCTGAGGCTAACCAATCTAGACAATATAGATAGAACTTGAAGTGTCAGGGATGTGTCATGTGTCAAGGTCAATATCTCCACAACACCATGGGCTAGAAAGCTCAAATTTTAACAGTGTCACTGATTATAGCCTAGTACATAATCTAATACTATGTATTCGGGCTACATTGTGCTAGAGGTAGTTTATTACGATTATGGTGAGAATTGTCAATTGTAATCAACTGTGATGCGTTTTTTCTTTCAGAGCTAAATAGGTCAATTTTACTTCAGGTTTGTAAATGTATCTAACAATTGGCCCATGGAAATCAACATATTGCAGCATTGGCACTGCAAATCAGTAGTGTAAATAAATAATGTGTTTCCAGCATCTCTATAGTTCAACTGGACAGGATCCCAGTCTATTGTTTGAGTAGTACAAAGAGAACCACACCTCACACAAGGAAAACTACTGTCTTTGGCTACTCTCCCTGTCTTGATCTAAATTCAGTCAGAAACATTTGCATCAAGGAATTGACAAGTAGCCTAAATGGCAATACAGTTAAGATCTGGCAGAAAAGGGGGGGGGGATTACTCCAAGCAGTGATGAAATCTAGTCCCCAAAATCAAATTATTTCCCTCCATTTAATAATCATTAACAATGTTTATTAGAATCAATGAAAGATAGAAATTCTGACTAGTTTCTTCAGTGGCTGAATATTAAAAGTATCCTGATTCAGGAGAAATATCCAAAAATGTACGTACACACAGGTACACCCACTCCAGGTCTCCCATTACATCTAACCAAAACAACAGGATAATCAATCAGCAACAAGTGTGAGATCATGCATTAGGTTAGTATGAACAAGTTAGTCTAAATGACATACGAGTTTAGGAAACCCCTGAGATTAAACTAACTCTATATGCTTCATGCATGCATCCTGTTCAGTCTGCACAGCCTATCATGAATCTGCAAGGGAAAGAATAACAAAATACATGCAGTTGTTTCCGTTTTTCGCTTACAGTATCACTTACAGCGTTCAGCTAGCTGTTCTTCAGTACACTGCACTACAACAGTACGGCTGCACAAACAGGAGCACCACAACTTACTCTTACTGACTAAAGCACTTCCTCTCCTCGGCTGCCATCAAACACTAAGCTCAGGAATAAGAATTTCATAAAGGTCATTCTCACTTGATTTTTACTAAACACAAATGTGCAAAACCTAGTTACTTCTCGTAGCAATTTAAAGACACCAGTAATGTACGAATAAAACGATGGAATCTGGTGGTGAATATTTTAACTTACGGAATAGTTGCACAATAGAGAGCACTGACACACAATATCATGCCGTTTTGACAAGTTCTACACAATATGGAAACACAGAGCTACCCACAGACACTTTAATGCATGCAGTAAATTCAAGTAGTTTATGAACACTTGGGTTTTGTTATGTTTAGGAATATTGCTTATTAAAATACTATATTTCTGTAAACTTGCTCACTTCCCTTTCTCACGTAATGTGTGTAGTGAAGATAATCTTAACGCAAACAAAAAGCACTGTTTTATTAACTGTTCCGGTTTAAAGGCTCTGCTCTGTTGCAAATGTCTACAAGAATGCTCTATAGCACCTGTGAACACACCGAACACAGACGTCAGGTTGAACAAAATACACCCTGACTGCATTTCACCTGTGCACCGGGTGGAGAACGTCAACCAAATACAAAGCAATTTATTACGAGAGCAGTTAAGATTATCCCACCTGCAATGCGAATAACAGCTCTCTCCGCCGGATCCAGGACCTCCCCCGAGGCCGACTTGGAGCGTTTGACCCTCTGGTGTTTGGAGAGGTTCCAGGGCAGGGTGTCTCCGGGACAGGGGACGCTGCTCATCTCTCCATAGCTTTCCTCCAGTGGGGTTCGATCTTTGCGTCTGTCTTTACGGGTCGCCATCACCTTCAGCTAGAAATTTAAGGAAGGAGGTTGAGCTCGCCTTCATAAATGATTACAATGTAAACATAATCAAAGGCCTTTCTGGTTCCATAGACCAACACAAACTCAACACAAGACAGATAACTATGCTCTTGTAATATAAGTCTAATACGCTTTTTTCATCCGTATTTTATTATACAATGTCGATCAACTGACTGATGTGATAGAGTGATTGTGTCGTTTCCTATATTTCACTTGACTTATATTTCTTCTATTGCTTTTAAAAATGTCTAGATTAATTGTCTAAAGCCTCCACAAACAGGTAAATAGTCAACAACTCAAAATTATGCAGATTAAACCACTAACTTTTCCTTTCTTCAGTTTAATTTCTAAGAATCAAGGTATAAAACAGAGAATTAAGCATTTGCCACTCAGCTGTTGTGTGAGGTCTTTCTTTTTGTGCGATGATCTCATTCCACTAATGTTTAACTGTTACTGAAATGCATAACGAGATAAACACAGAAACGCTTGATGATAGGACGCCATAAAATGCAAAATGTGGGGTTATATACATAATGTCCTTTGTAAAATATCTTCGGTGGCACATGGAGATGCATGCTGGGAGAGGCTCCGTGACCATGATAGCTCATGTTTTGCCAATGCAAAACAGAGTTTTATCCATTGCACATCATGATATAATTTGCTCTCCTTACAAGAACCGTGTTCAGAACAGAAGGGCAAACTAAAACATGTCTTTAAAAAATGAAGTAGTGTGAAGAAACAAACCTAGATAAGCTTTTAATATGACAAACTCCAAAGAATATATCATGTTGCGCTAAAAAGAAACATTTTTTCCATTGCTGAGAATCATTGACTTCAGCTTTTATTTTGACTAACTGTGCAATTCTTTGACCTTTGCCTATAGGTTAAATATTTACCAGCAATGTGCAGTATCATTTATAAACACTGACAGAGTTGAATAGAATTCATTTGTCTCACTGTGAAATATCACAACTCACTATGCATGATGTCATGCTCTTCACCCTGATTACTTTGTAAATTATGTCTAGTGCTGGGGGTTTGAAATTGTCATTCACGTTATCCTGTTTTTAATACTGCAGTTAATGAGTTAGTACCGTCGTTTTAGAGACCAAGAAAGACTTGAGAAAATAAATGGAAATAGGTGTAACATGGTCCACTTGGCAACGTTTACTAGAATAGTGAAAATATAACTTTTACTTATTAACCTGACCTCATTCAGCATGAGTCACCAACACTGTTTGTATGTCTTCTAAAATTAAAGTCAAGGGGTGTTTCCTGCTTTCACTTTCTGTTACATCATAAAACGACATCATTTACATGACTCTGGATATGTATATTTTGTTTTAGTGTATTAGAAGCACATGATAACTTTAAGACCAACGGCAGGTTTTAAGAAAAACTATTTATGAATGATCCGAAGAAACATTTGTGTCGCCGATGTTAGGACAGAGGCGCACCCGCTGCAGGTGATAAGTCTTAAGCAATGCAGGTGATAGCACTACTGTAACGTGTCTTAATGTTGTCACAGAGGTCAGAGGTCAGTTATCTTACTGCACGGGGACATTTTTAGCAGTCCAGTGCACTGCCTGACTCATTATGTCATCTCAAAACAGTACACAGAAACCATGTTATAACGCATAGAAATATGAAATCATTTTGTTACATGTTTTATAAGTTATTTGTCTCTATGTCAACAAAGCATGTGTTGCTTCCAAAACACTCTTTACCTTTGACATTTGATACTTATTTACCTTTTGGCTTACAAAGACAAACACTGAATGCTGTTAGGCCTTATAAGCTACATATTGAGAATAACTTGTAAAACTCCTATAATACTTATGAAAAGATGTTCGGTGTTCTTGTGGCACTTAATGGTAAATCTACGTCTACATCATAGTATATTTGTCGCGTTTATAATACTAAGTAATTGTGTATACATATAGATAACAATAGAGGCTGTTTTAAAAGCGTCCTTGTGATTCTGGTCATTTTCAGGATCAGAATTTGCTCCGGCATTTACACACTCAAACACATTACACCAGCTTGTATTATGGTCATGCTCCAATATAGACCAGACAGCAATCACACGCACACAAAAAAAAAAAAACACGAATGGGCTCTGCTGCTGGATTAAAGTGAGAGTGAGGCTGATCATTGCCTCTTGAATTCTGTAAAGACAGAGTCTGGAATTTCATGACTCCAGTCCAGGCTCGTGCCTTGACACCAATGGGATAAGTCCCAAAAAACTGGGGGAATTATCTGTATTAAAATCATCAAAGGAAGGGAATTACTGCGATAACAAATACCAAATGTGACGAGATATTGCGGGCTGTAGTCTACTTAACTGTGCCTCAGTTTGCTTGGGACAACCAGGACTCCAGGAACCTGCAATCCACAACTACCGGCCTGGTGCACCTGCAACAAACTGATGCCAAACACACACTACAGTATATGACACATGACTCGGAAGGACAACTTCACACGAGCCTACTCTTGTGTGGCTATAGCCAACCGGTTTCACAGCTACAGCAGTGACAGAACATGCATTGTCTTACCTTACTTGCTTATGCCGGATCAGTGCGTAAAAACCTGTCAAACTGCCATGAATGCATGCGCCGGCGCTTCAGCCTGTGTCCTGCAGGTTATCACCAGTCAAAACAAATAAAGTCACCGAGAGCCTGCGAGTGAGACAGCGCATTGCATGTGTGTGCGCCGGTAATGTTGAAATAGCCACTCCTTTCACGGGAGGCAGGGCTGGAGAGACGACCCGCCGTGTGAAATCCGCAGTCATCTGCGATGATTTTCTCGCCGTGCTCCTTCTCCCTCCGACAACATCCCTCCACCACCACCCCCCCACCCCCCGGACAACGACTCTGAAATTTAAAGGTCGGCAATCATTCGTGCATTCGTTAACTGACAGCCCGGATCTGTGAAATACCGCGTGTCACGTTCATTTTTTGCAGGTAAAAGATGGATCACGCGTCCTTAGTGGGGGCTCTCGATCCACACCGCGGACCTGCCGTGGGAGGGTACTGGACCGATCGAGAGCAATTAAGGATGATTCTCCTCCAGCAGGGTCTGGTGCTGCGGTGAAAAGCTGCATCACTCACTGTTCGATTAGTTTGCCTGCTTGTCCCGGGCTGAGCAGTATTACAAGCGTTGTCCTAGTGAAGACGTGATTGTGTTTCAACTGTCCTGATGGAAAGGGAGAGACGTGTTACATTGGATATTCGAGTGTGAAACTTGAACAGATATAATGATATTAACTTATTAAATGCACCGTCTCACCTGAAATCCAGTGGACGTGACGCAGCGTTAGACTGAATGTTGAACCATGAAACACAGTTTGACCCCGTACTGGGATTCCTTTCCAGTCACTGACATATTGCAATATCTGATGTGGAGGACAGTATCTGTGATTATCACAGTATATATATATATATATATATATATATATATATATAGACAAACCATCCACCAAGGCTGATACATCCTCTTGATTCACCATTTATCCCATAGTGCACACAGTCAGACTCCTAATGACAATCATTTAGGTATAATATGTCAAAATTGCCCAGTGACTTTTACCACTTTTGGAAAAATACAATGGTTCATAAATATGCCTCAGAGAATAAAATTACATGACTCACGAGGAATAAATTAAATCAACTCAGGCATCCATATACAATCATACACGATATTCTTTCAAGTTTCTCTACATATGAGGTTATACATATATAGTATTTATGTTCTATGGAAGACTATGAATCCAGCCTGTTATCAATATGACAGAACCTCTGGGCATCCTCACCACATATAATAAAACACTGCAGCACAAGATCCATTAGTGAGGTCTAATGGGAAAAGCACTTAAAACTCTATACTCACCAATCTATCTATCTATCTATCTATCTATCTATCTATCTATCTATCTATCTATCTATCTATCTATCTATCTATCTATC
>JAPQRN010000009.1:20609146-20620523 GCA_037367275.1 Coranthus polyacanthus
TGTGTGTGTGTGTGGTGTTGTAATGGGAGGCTTTGTAGTGTTGACCGAGAAGAAGAAGGATATGGCTATGATTAAAGTAGGCACTAAAGCAAAGGTGGTAATTGGGATCATAAACACTCACTTTTCCATTTACCCCTCTAGTGAAGTGTTCCTGTTTATTCTGAGCAGCTGGTTCATCAGAAAAAAACATTATCCACTCTGAGCAGCTCTGAGTATTTACCTACCTTCATTAGCACCCTTCAGATTTCCCTGTACTATGGTGGCGGCACGACGAAGAAGGGCGTCAGACGACACAGTAAGTGTCCTAAACAAACAGGCTTACCTTTGCACATTGACACATCGGAGACACCGATATGGGCTCTGAAGGCCTGTTTTCAGCCAATTTTATTTCAATCAATTTTAGATTCATGCATTCTAGTCCTTTGCGCAACGTAGCTTCCAATGGTTGCTCATTTTTCTCTTGTAGTGATCTTTTAGTGATCATTTGACATTTTAACACCGTCACCAATACTAAGCTTCCAGGATTTCGAAAAATTCTCCATCTGAGGACGCTCTCATGCTCACTTTATGGCCTCCTTTGAGTGGACCTCGGTAGGCCTGCTAGGAGCTCTAGTTTATTTATTCATATTTAATGTGTTCCAAGCGATTCCAAGTTGTCAAATTTGATACGTATGGGTAAAAAAAAGTGTGCAGAAACCACAGTGCAGTGCATAAACTAAATATGCTATCAATGCTTATCTAGTTTATACACTGTTTATTCCAACTTAAAACATACAGCACCAGGTAGAAAAGCTCACGCAAAATTGCTAAAGGCTGAATCAGCGTTAGTAAAAGGACTTTAATTTGACTAATTTTCTGTGATTAACCTTAGAAGCTTATCTCTATTTGGTCTCTTCTAGTTGCGTCTTTACTGAGGTTTGCAGTTGTCACACAGTCCAGACATAAACTTGTTTTACTGCTGATCTGGGCTCCGCCAGGCTCTCCTCACACCCTGGCGGTAGCTGCTGTAATGCCGGGAGTCAGACAGAAGATATATAAAGCCAACCCAACTGGCAGCTCATAATCATAAATATCAGGAGGAAAACTTCACTGTTGCTTTTCTCATCA
This sequence comes from Coranthus polyacanthus, assembly GCA_037367275.1. Classification (NCBI taxonomy): domain Eukaryota; kingdom Metazoa; phylum Chordata; class Actinopteri; order Kurtiformes; family Apogonidae; genus Coranthus; species Coranthus polyacanthus. Next base: position 20,610,254 of record JAPQRN010000009.1, read on the forward strand.
GGGCAAGGGTGCTTTTCATTAGTGGAGAAAAAGTCACAAGTTGTTCTATTAGGACATTAAACTCTAAGATGATTGAATCAGGTGTCAGGTGACCAATGTGTCCAAGTGTACAAGTTTTAACGAAACGTGTCCTCCATTTGTAATATCAGAGGAGCCAGGCTATTGATAGGCTGAGCTGCTCATCATCTCGGGGTGTATTTACTCTGGTTTGACAGATGTTTTATTATGACTGGAAGTGTTTAACTAAATATTACGCCTGCCCTCTGGCTGCTTAGATTGGGATCTGTTTAACATTCTTCTCTTTCCCTTTAAAAAGCAACATATATCTATTAGACCATCTGCATTTCCAGTTTAACCCCACTTTTGAATGTAATTCTTTTTGACTTTGCCGCTCACCCCTTACAAGGAACGTTAATTTATCGTAATCCTTTGAAGAGAGGACCTGGAGGAAGCTCACCCAGTCAGAGTGTTCCCTTCGCTTTTCCAAGTCCAAATGCTCTGTGGCATGTTTGACACAGCGTATGAAAGGAATAACGCAGGTTGTCAGGTAGGAAAGAGCCAGGCTACAAGGCCACAGCAATCAGGAAAACTTGGTCCAGCACTAGGCATGACTTCAATAAAATACCTCCAGTCCTTCTTTTAAAAGCATTAGTCCAGGGCAAATTAAAAAGTAGAGTGCAATTAAAAGAAATCACTGTGTAAATGTTAGCATGTGGAAGTTTTTCTTTTCCTTTTCCTTTTTTTTCCTCCCTCCTAGCTGAACAAAGAATGCCCCAGAGGCAGAGCTGTGCAGCTGCTGAATATTACTACATCCATGTGTTTTAAATAAGACACCATTATAATCAAAATCATAAAAAAGGTAATGTGGCTCTCTTAAACGTTTAAATTTAAGTTAACCAGTGTAGAGTTCAAGACTCTGTGAGCATTTTTGTAGCTCCTAATTGAATAAATCGTTGGAAGAAACTGATAAAGCAACGTTCAGACAAACCATTATTTGTAACAATCATGTTACTCTATTGAACGTATTTAAAGAAACAGTACAAGTAATTGAAGTGTGTTGTGTTAATGGGAAATGCATATGTTACGCAAGACAGTGAGAAAGACTTTTGGTAAAAAATCAGGTGACAGGTTGTTGTTTCGAAATAACAACAGAAATGACATGGGCTCCTTCGCTTCACAATAGAAACATTTCAATTATGGCGTGGTGTCCTGTTGGTCTTGCAGTGGATTCCTGGGTTTAGTAAGACTGACAGTCTTTATTGCAAGTATCACCCCCCCCCAACATTCTCCTCATATTTCCTGTCACTCTTCACTGCCCACTAAAACTGACAATGCAGGCACCTGGCTGATGGTGTTATTCAGAGCAACTCAGAAGTAAATCAGCAGATAGGAGACTTTAACACGACAGGCTGACTTTTTTTTTTTTTTTTTTATCTTAGCTCAGCTTCTAGTTGACCTGAAGCTGTGACATTCAGGCCCTTCTTTGACAATGGCTGAGTGCAAACTAAATAAAGAACGTTCTTAAATAGAGTAGAGCTGACTTTGACAACCTGTTGCAGCAAGAGCTCATAAGTGGATATGAAGTGAATTAATTTTCAGAGACACCAGAGGACCAAACTGTGGATGCATTTTGTGGGGCCTACTGGTCCGCACAAGCCAGCTATAACCTACTGTACCCTTTAGTTAAAAGTCACTGAGGGTGTCGCCTCACACCAGGGCAGATGAGTTTCCATGGGAGGAACGAAGATGTCTGGCCAAATCCACTTTTCCCCCTTATTAAAATGGATATTTCCGAGCTGTCAGAGGGTGAAGTCTGGGTTTTCAAAGTTCTCGCTGACTTCTCACTGAGCATGTGCTTCCTTTTCCTATAGGTTCAGTATCTCCTGTGGCTCTCCCACCCACCGTGTGGTGTAGCGGGTTCCCTATGGGTCGCAAGCCAGCACAGTTCTGGCAAGCTGTTCACTTTTCACTTAGCGGCGCACACTAATTTACTGAGACTCGACACTGTTTTGCGTCCGCGGTGCAATTCCCACGTTCCAGCTGAGAAAATATATCATTAGTCCCTCATCGTGTAATGCTTGCCACGTTACGTTATAAAAGCTGGGTGTAAAGCGACATGGATAAAACAGGAGCGATTTCCAGTGTGCCTCATTTTGACCGCCTGCTTGGAATAAGTGGTGGGTGTTGAGAATTTGAAAAGGGGACAAGATGCGGTGTTGAAAAGGCCATTTTGCTTACTAAATACTCCTGGGTGGCTGGAAGACTAAGCATTTCCATTGCAAATGTCTCCAACAACGTATTACAACCAAACGAGTGTAGGTCTTTACGAGCCTGTCTTGAAAGTTATATGGATTAATTAACTTTCCAGGCGCATTAACATTCTGTGCTAATTTTAGTCTAGGTAAGCTTAATGAGATCTAGACAGAAGATAAGTATTGCACAAATGAGCTCCTTCCTCCCCAGATGTTTTAGTCTCTGCTGTTTGATAAAGAAAAAAGTTTGTTTACTACGCTTGGTCCTATTAAGAAAAAGACAGACGCAAAGTCCTAGCAACCTCACAGCAAAACAACATCCATGGAACTGTCACTGAACGCAAACCTATGTGTTGCTCTGTCATTACGCACTGAGAGTGAATGAAGACCCTTTTTTGGCACAAGACCACAGTTTTCTGGGTTTTTCACTTCACAAACATTTTTACAGGCGTGACAGCCTGTGACTGAGTACGCCGCAACAGACAGCTCTGTCACCTCAAAACAACCACCTCGCAGTGCCACACATGAGACAGCTAAATATATCACCTACCAGGACGAGGGGAAAAAAAATCAGTCTGAACGGTTATCTGTGGCTTAATTAATGAACACGGGACACAGTCATAGCTAATTAGAGGCCAATGGTAGCTTTTGACTGAATGCTTTGTAGACTTTACCACACGGTGACCACAATGCAAATGGCCTCTTGCATCACTCATCTGTGCAATAACGTACACCCAGTCACCCTACTTCAAGTACAGACTGTTTACTCTCTGTTTACCCATCTACTTTGTGCTCCTACCTATCCGGATTACTTAGAGACCGTCCTCTATGTCCCTATGTCTCTATGCCTCTATTTATCTAATCACATGTGGCAGCAATTTGGGCCAGCCGACACCCAGTGGTGAATGTGCCTGACCCCCTTTCTGCCCCTTCCAGCTCCCCTCAACACCCTCTGGAAAGCCACATCTATCGCAGGAGCTTTTGGGGCCCTGACTGGCGGCCCCAGCCCATTAAAGCCAGGCACTTAGGGTTGTGCGTTATGCGTAGGCCTGCATCTCAGTTTTGGGCAAATATGTGACCTAACAAGCTCCACTGCCTGTTCAATAACGAACATGGCAGACTTTACTGTATTAAACACATGCAATACTTTCAGAGTGTTCTAATCCTCTTAAATAAGCATGAAACATCAGCGCTACGTCACGTTTTTAATTAAAGTTACAACCATGTTACTTAGCAAATAGTTAAAGCAAAAAAAAAAAGCTTTTGCAATGTTATCTGTATTTTATATTTATTGCCATATCTTTAACAAGGTTGGTGAACAAGTACTGTGTAAAAATAACTTGTATTAAAACAATGCCATTTGAAGCATTTATTATATCCTCATAGTAGGAAATTAAGAAGCAGTAGCAGAACATAGGTTTTGTTAGTGCAAGGGCTCCTGTTAAATTGTTTCATTGCCACAGAAAAGAAGTGCCCTTTGACTCTGTGCAGAAGACATCATCCGCTTACAAGCTCTCACAATAAAACCCAAGTGTGCCATAATAAGCCCTGCTTTGTTTCTAATACATCCAAATGAAAACATTTATTGGACTAATTACAATGGACTCCCATTGGATTTTTTTCCCGTGTTACACATGCTTTGGCAGCGTTCCCAGTATTGTGTCAGAATGTTTCACTACTCATGACTCTGTTATCCACTGCCATGTGCATAGAGAGCCATTCTACAAATTACATTCAGGGCTGTTCGGGAGGAAGGTAACCTATATTCCACATGCTATAAGATTGGCAAGCTTAGAAGTCGCTAATGCAAATTTATTGAATGTAAATGTATGGTAGAAACACAGTGGAGGGAAAACAGCGGTGAGGAAAGAAGAGAGATAAAAATGAAAAACAGGGACAGGTGCTTATTGCCCCACAGAGAGGAGAGGTATTGGATCGGTCGAGTGTCTGCTGGGATGAATTTTCCCACTGCGGTGTTGATTTTTTTGGTCACAGTATTGATAGACGAGGTAGATGATAAGATAAACTTGCTCAGGAAATGTTGAGCCAAAACAAGTAAGCATAAAAGACCATCAAGATCATATTGTACACGTTTGTGTCTAGGTTATGAACAAATCTAAAAATACAAAATAAAGTCATTCCAAACATCTTTGTATTTTTTTGTCTGAACCACAGCTATGAATGCTTCTCTGGAAAGGGTTCATTCTCTGGTAGATAACAACCCCAAATAAAAGGCAAAGCTGAGCAAGAATGGGATGAAAATTAATGGGTTGAAATCTGGACTTGATGAGGTCTTGATGAAGGTGGGACTAATAACTTGATTGAGCCTTTAATTATTTCATTTAGGCCACTGTTACATACAGTATTTGATCACTTTGTCACACATAATAATATTTGTATTCAAATTTAAGTAAGTTCATTAACTTTCGTTTCTTAAGGGAACGTCCGCTTTGTAAAATTAAGTGTATGTCAAGAAAGGAAGAACTTAATAAGCTTAGTTTACATAGGTTGCGATAACGGCAATGTAAACTAGAAAAATGTGCAATTCCTGAAGAGATTGCGTGTGATTGCTGAGAGATGAAGGCTTTGCTTGAAGGAGCTGAACTGCACCTGGATCATGACTGAATTGAGCTGAAATGGCTTAAATTCGTAGAAGTTGAAATGGGAAAAAACAATGACGTTGAAGCAGAAGATGAAATAGGTTAATGCAGCAAATGCTGTAAAACATGTTTGAAAAAGATTTGAATTAGGTAAAGCATGTTGAAATCCGCATCATGTACTGGATATGAAAATGTATACGACAGTCTAAAACGGTTAAAGATATGAATGTGGTCAAAATCGTCTGAATGAGTTGACAAGTTTGAAAACTGCCCAGAAATAAAGTAGCAGAAGCCAAAATAGTTTGAAGTAGAAAACCTTGTCAAAGTGGAAAATGTAACTTGAATGAGAAGCTGGAACAGTTTAAAGTAGAAAACACTGTTAAAGTGAAAAAAATGATCTTCAATTAGAAACTGAAATAGTTTGAACTACAAAGGATTGTCGCAGTGAAAAAAAATAAGTTTAATCAGAAGCTGTAAGGCAGCAAACGTTTTAAAAAGGAGAGCCGAACTTGTTTAAAGATGTCAATTAGGTAAAGCATGTTGAAAACAGCATTATGTATTAGATATGAAACTGCATAAAGTCAAGAAAACTTAAACTTCACAGGACTATTCAGATACTGTGTTGTTTGTTTTTTTTCCTTCATGTTTGTAGAAACTAGAAAATAAGTTTGAAGTCATTATCTTACCCTATACTTCCTTATTAATTGTTCTAGTTAGTTTAATAATTGTCAAAATGCTGGATGACCTTGTGTCTGATATATTAGGGAAAACTTTCTGTCTGTTTCGCTGCCGCTTTCATTATTAACATTTAATGTTATACAACATTTGTTAAATCAGCCCCAAACCCTTTTTGTCCCATGTATTTGCATTGTGTTCACTGTTGCATACAGGTTTCCCATTGCGGCTAGAGTTTTATGACTAACAACGCCAAACGCAATGAAAACATGATTAAAAGGATGTGGAATTTGCTTCACTTTTTTTTTTGTTTTTCACTAGCAAAAAAGTAAAAATCAGGTAATGCTCCACTTTCACTTTAAAAAAAAACCAAACAAACAAAAAACATAGATTCCACCAGATTTGAAGCCAGTTGTTTATTTTCTTTCTTTTTTGTTAATACAGATGTTTTGATCACATGAAGAAATCTGTCAGCGGGGTTATCAATGGGTAAACTGAATATTGTGCAATATACAGTGTGTGGAATGGGTGAAGGTTTTACCAGTGTTAACAGGCCAGAGTTTATCAGCGTCAAACTTAGTCATTACTTGTCTATCATCTCATATATCATCATAAGTGACATTACGTTTCTCTGATGGACCAGTTAAAGGTGTAAATAATGTGAAGAAATTCCTAATGAAATAACTAATAATAATAATTCAATTCATTCTTTCTTCCTTCTTCATTCAGTTTGATTTATCATATCATTATCAGTGATATCACTGAGGTGTTTGAATGTTTAAAATTGTGTATAAACCTCTATTGACAACCACTATCCCAGGACATTATTAATGCTGCTGCTCTAAAGTTGTAAGAAAACAGTGTACACAACCAGCTCTCATGTTCTTATTACATGTTATGCAATATTGTATTATATGTAAAGAAAACACCCTTTGAAGAAGAGACTAAGAGACTAATACAATACTAATGCTCCTAAGCATGGAAAATATTTGCAATATTCCTCTGTAAAACAAACAAAATGACATGTTTCCACTTGTGGATTTTCCCAGGTCTATTCCCAGCATCCCTCAGGAATGATGCAAGCCTGTTCCTGAAAGCAGGTAGGGCGAATGAGGTAACAGGAGCCCAGTGAGTATAAATATCAGCATATTTTACACACCCAACCATCAGACGAAAGGAGTTCTCAAAGCAGCTGAGGAGTCGCAAAAAGCGTTTTTAAGACTTACTTCAACAACTCAAACCCTCTGAAGATGAAGACATTCAGCGTCGCCGTTGCAGTGGCCATTTTGCTCACCTTTATTTGTATTCTGGAGAGCTCTGCCGCACTTACAGAGGCAAGAATCTCACCTGAAAGATTACTATTACCTATGAATGTCTTTAAAAGATGCAAAAAATATGGTTTCCTGTGTAAAAGATTGCAATTCGTTAACAGGTGCAGGAGCCGGAGGAAGCAATGAGCAATGACAGTCCAGCTGCTGAACAACAAGAGGAGACCGAGGACTCATGGATGGTACGATCAGATGACAAACTAAAGTTTTTGAGTAAAATCTGCACTGTTGCTCTGTCCACAGATGGAGAGGGTGCGAACTTACTGAAAATGCCTTGTTCATGTCTCATCTCTTTTAAACAGATGCCCTACAGCAACAGACAGAAGCGTGGCATCAAGTGTAGAATCTGCTGTGGCTGCTGCACACCTGGTGTCTGCGGATTGTGCTGCAAGTTCTAGAGACTCCTGCACCAACAACGATGATATAAGTCTTCGCAGTTTTGTCTGGAGTTTTTACTTTCTGCTCTAATATCTCAATAAATACTGTGAATTGAATATCACCTGTTACAGTGTTTTATGATAAATGAACTCAAGTCATATCTCTGCTTCAAAGAGATTCCTTGCACTCTCACATTGCACATGAAAAGATTTTAAAACACCAGGCACTTAGGTGATTTCCTAACTTAGGAGATTTAGTAATTGTAGCAACCTGGAGGTGGTGGCACAACTCCCGTTTCTCTTGTTCCACTTATTTCTGACTCTTCTTTCTTTTATTGCTTTTCTGAGTGTGCACAATACATTTTGCAAACACTGTTGTCCCAATGCAGAGAACGACAGTAAACAGTCTATAAGATACTATAGATTAGATTTCAATTTTAAAAACAGTTTCAGTTGATGTGTTACATTGATCCCAGTCCATAATAGCCATGAATCTGCCAGTGTAAGTCGTCTGCAGTCAAACACCTTATGTTTTGTTACAATTCTTATGTCATTTTAGGTCAAATTAATATGAACAAAAGTATAGTGTGTTGAGTTACTATTTATTGAACCGGTAGTGAGTTAAACATGTTCTTAGCACTCGCCAAGCTGTCCAAAAGTAAAGGTCAACGTCAACGTCAACCTCACATTTCCTGCTTTACTGACTGGCATTTAAAGGGAGTTAAATCTGGAAAGCAGATTGCTATTTGTCTAATTTGCTAAGATACAGTACAGTACTCAGCAAAGTGATTAGAATATGTATGTAATATGTATTGTTTCATGTCTACCAAAAAAGAGAAATGCCATGACGGAAGATTGACGACAGGGTGATTTTGATAATAGAACATTTTGCAAGTAGGTTCCTCAAAGCAAGCATGTGATGAAGCAACAGTAGTCCTACTAAGTATAAATACCAGCTCATTTTGCACATACGACCATCAGACAGTGGATGACCTTGACGGAGCTGACAACAAGATCTAAAGAAGTCAAGTTGACTAAAACATTCAGAAACCTCCAAGATGAAGACTTTGAGCGTTGCGGTTGCGGTGGCTGTTGTGCTCGCCTTTATTTGGATTCAGGAGAGCGCTGCCGTCTCATTCGCTGAAGTAAGAACATGGCTTAAATATGCTCATTAGGCCCGACTGTTTTGTTCAAGTGCAATAATGCGGTTCTAACGTGAACTCTAAATGTACGCAATCTGTACACTTTAAGATGCAGGAAAAGGAGGAGCCGCTTAGTGATGACAATCCAGTCGAGGCACATGAAGAGGCGTCCGTGGACTCACAGATGGTACGTTGAGTGAATGAATTAAACCAAATAGCTGAAGTATATGTGCTCATCTACAAAGTGCCTACTGACAATGCTGGATATAAACACCTTGCTTGCGTCTCTTCTCTTTTTCACAGATGACTCACAACAACAGACAGAAGCGTTTCGTTAATATATTGAAGACTAAAGTCTGTGCCCGTCTGTGTAAAAAGAACTGCAGAGCCTGAAGAATCCTTTCATCAACGTATAAAATGATGTCCGCCGCGTCCAGTTGAGACAGTTGTGTTTTCTTCATTTCCCGGGAAAAGATCATTTTGGTTTAAGAGTTAACGTCAGCTAAAAAGATGAGACCTATCTTTTAAACCAAACATTAAAAGAACATATTCCTTCAGTTTCTATGTTAATTGTCTGCACACGCTGTTGTCCTAATAGCAACAGTAAACAGTAGATAACACACAGAAGTGAAGGATAATAAAGAGTCCTGCACGTCTTCATGGTTTTGTCTGGAGTTTCGACTTTCTACTGTAATATCTCAGTAAATTTCATTGTGAATTTTAAATTGTCTGTTTAATTATAAGTGAATTAAAGTCAATGCTCTATAAGGATTCCCTGTACTCTCAAGTCTAGTTTTCAATACACAATACCTTAAGCCATTTAAATTACACACCATAGCCATATACTGAAGCCACTTTGGTGATTTCCTAACTCAGGAGATTTGGAAATTGTGCAGTTTGTATGTAAAAAAAAAAAAGTAATGGACTTTGTGGAAAGCAGAACAAGATAAGAGGGTACTTATCTAGCTGTTTAATCTATCAGTCAAAAGGAGGTTATGTTAATGAGTTCAACGAGGAAAAATCCAAAATAAAGACCAACCTGTCTGATGGGGAAGCAGATAACTTTGCGTGCTACTTCGTAGCAGCCTGGAGTTGGTGGCACAACTCCTGTTTTTCTTGTTCTACTTATTTCTGACTCGTCTTTTTACTCCTTTTAGGGTTCTGCGTTCTGTTGTCCTAATACAGGGAGCGACTGTAAAGGGTATATAAATAACTTTTATATTTAATTCACACGATTGTAGAGTGGGTTCACATGATTTGAGTCTGTCAAATACAGACACTGTCCAACAAAACAAATACAGTCAAAACAAATACCATCATTTAAACTGCATCTATTTTTTTTTAAAACCTCTAAATATATTATTCTATATATACATGCCTTTTTTTTATTGTTTCATGTCCACCAAAAAGATAGGGAAAGGGAATTCCCATCTCCATTCCTTGGGATTTTCCCATTCCCCAGATTTATTTTTTTATTTTGGGAATAAAAAGTGTTGCAAGCAGGTTCCTGAAAGCAGGTCAGTATGTGCTGTCCGTGATGAAGCAACAGTAGTCCAACTGAGTACAAATACCAGCACATTTTGGCATTACGACCACGAGACAGTGGACGACCTCAACAATTAAGAGCGCTCAAAAATGAAGACTGTCAGCGTCGCAGTTGTGGTGGCTGTTGTGCTCACCTTTATTTGGATTGAGGAGAGCTCTGCCTTCCCATTCACGAGAGTAAGGACATGACTAAAATATACTTATTATTAGGTCCAATTGTGCTGTTAAAATGTTAGAATGTGGTTCCAACATTCACGCAATCTGTATACTTTAAGACAGTGCTGGATATGAACACCTTGCTCATTTCTCTTCTCTTTTACACAGATGCCTTACAACAACAGACAGAAGAGA
>JAPQRN010000009.1:20638124-20653678 GCA_037367275.1 Coranthus polyacanthus
ATGGAGCATTACCAGCATTAGTAGCTGTAATGCAATTACTGAATTTTAACTGTAATCCATTAGAGTTGTCATGGTTTATAGACAATCAACTGTACACTGTAAGTTGCACTGTTGCTACAGTTGTTATCCTATATTATGTGTTGGGACAACACAGGCACAAAGAACAGGATTTTATATTAGCCAAAGAAAGTCTCCCAAGTGTCCTTGGTGCTTCTCTGATTATCCCATGCTGCATCATTGAAACATAGGCTACATGAGCAGTTATTTTTATAACCTCTGTAACTTTAGAACCTCTGTTTAATAAATTCAGAGCCTCCGACTTTGGATCGAAATACTCTTTTCTGCCTTTGCTATTGGATGCAATACAGTGAGTGTTGCTTAACCCTTCTCATGTCACCAGTCTTTCCACTGCATGTCCTTCCTGCTGCAGTTAGCTGTTGACTGCGTATGTAACCTTTATTAGTTTATTAAAGCTTTATTAGGCAGAAAAAGTATTTCACTCATTTAGGAAAATACATTTTTAGTAACTTTCATATTCACCATAAACAGAAGGTGCAAATACTGCATCCCGAGAGAACTGCACTTAGCATCATGGGTTACATTTTCCTCATCATTGTGGTGAGGTGGTTCAGCCATTATGTCTAAATGCCTGGTGGGGGTACCAGACACTGTGAAGAAGAAATTAGGTCTGAGGAGTTAAACTGTATGACGTTATACTGTTTCTGGGCATTGACATCCTGCCAACTTTTACAGTTTTCCCACTTCCACTTGGAGCTGCCAAAAAGACTTCAAAAAAAGGCCGCAGCTTTCGAACCAACTTTATATTGTTTTATGCACGTTGTCGCCCCCTGCAGCAGAGAGAGGCGATAGATGTCAAAGTTCAAATGCAAGCCTGCTGTTTATGTCACTCAACCGCAGAGAAAATGTGCCAGCTAGTGAGTTATGATGCACACTTTTCATTTTTCAGTTTTGAATTAAGACCTATAACTGATGATTATCAACTTTTTCCACTAACTGGAACCTTGCTGTATTGCAGTGGCTTTGCACAGCGAGTGTTGTCATGAGGGTAACGTCAGCAGCCAGGCAGCGAACAGGCTTCACGACTAGCCTGCTGAGTGTGATGCGCCTGGAAACCACAGGCCTCAGAGAGAAGTGAGCAGCAGCCCCCTCTGCGGTTTGCTATCTCCCGACTGACTCATCGACACATCTGGGCTTAAGTATATGGGGCTCTCCTGCCCCACGGCCACTTGGGTAAATGAGGGATAATTAGCTTTAGTTGACTTTAATGAATGGCTTAATGTTGTGTTTCATTTCTGATGAGAAAAATATAAGCTCAGCATTTATCAAAGGGAGGCCCGCGCCGATGTTCCTCGAGGGCTTGCCGCTGGTGTGGGTCTGTTTGTTTTTGCATTTGTTGTGTGCAAGGGGGTGAGCTGAAGATAGCTGTAGCATACGAAGCGTGGTAAACATGTGACCTGAAATATACAGTAGCAAATTCATCATTCTAGCTGGGAAGTAACTACAGATGTGGACTCTGTTTGTCTTAACTGGAAAATAGAAAGGACAAAAGCACCCAACTTTGATTTGCATCGCTTCAATATCAAGATAGGATCTCTATAAAGGCTTTGATCCATCTTATAGTTCCCATATGCTGTGCCATAAACCAGGAAGTGTCTCACAGAGTTATGATAGTCATTCATCATAGTTTCCGATAAGTGTATTGCACTGAGCTGATGAAATTAATCTTTAACAGACAAAAGATCCAGGATTTATTTGTTCTGGCTAGTTTTTGATAACAAGCTGCTCTCAGCAGTGTCCGATGTGACTGTCATCTGCATTTCCCCCCATCTTTGTACGGACGCATAATACTTGCCACTGCAGTTCAATGTAGTTTGTTTTGTTGGCTGTGCCATTAAGAAGTAGAAACTAATAAAAACAGGAGTTGGCAGTTGAGTTTAGTATATGTTTACGCACACTACCTCTTCATTTTACAGCAAGCCAGGCTTGGCGTCCATAGACTAATCAAATGAAAAACACAACAGACGATCGGTTCTTTGCTCTGCATAAAACTGCACCTTACTAAGCTTCACTGTGTACGTTCAAAATCAGCTTCTTTTTAGTGACAATGTCTTAAGACAGGAAAGACACATTTATGAAGAGTTGAATCTGAATGACCAGATTCCAAAGTCTGGGCCTGAGTTAACTTGGGGGTCAACCCCCAACGGAGGGCCCCGGTCTGGGGATTTACCTGGCTCGGCCGCTTCCCTCCAGTCTCTAGTTCTTCTCGAACAATCTGCCTGCATTATAGCACCCCACCCCAGTTTATGGAGAGGAATAAAATGGTTGTTAACACAGCGATGAGGGGGCACGCAATAAGTTGGACTGAGTAGGGGGGCTTTTGCATCAATATGGGGTGGAGGAGTATAAATAGGTGAGGTTATACAAACACTTTGTCCGCCCTGTAAACTACAAGCACACACTTAGCCAGATAGTACATGCCTACAGTCCAGTACTTTGGTATGAGTGCATACACAGCAGTATAATCATGTGACACAAGGTGACCATGTGCAATCCACGTAGTTGTCATGTCCAGCATGCATGCTCACAGGCTTTACGAGTTTGTGTATGCACGCACACACTTTAATTCCACCTGGTCTACATCCTCCTGGTCTCTGTGGGTCTGAAAGGGAACAGGGCCGGATATAGGAGGAAATTGTCCAGCATGATTCCCTCTTTATATCTCATTTCTGCACAAGTCCTTTCATCCTTCTTTCTCTCTACTAGGAAACTCCAGGAGGAAATCCCTCACATGTTTGGACATGGTGCACAACTGTCCCAAAACAGGACCAGACCCTAACAAGCAGGGAGCCAAGCTAAGTCAGATGGGCTTAGACACTAAAACAGAGACAGGGGCCATCAGGATCATGCACCAATCCCCGTGCAATGGACAGTGATGAGGGAATCAAGTCTGGCCGGCGCTTATTGTTATCTTTGATTGTTCTGCTAACTCTCGCAGGGCACTGTTGTTCAGTCCCCTTTTGATGATCCAACGAACTTCACATATTTTTTGATAAAAATAGTTTATTAGTTCACAGAGATGAGCGGAAGAGAGGGGGGAGATGTGTTTGATGTGTTAGTAGATCTCCTGTTGCACAGGCAGAGAGGTAAAGCCAATTCAGGAAGGGCTTGATCCTCTTTAAGGCCTGTGCTGCATCAAACACTTGTCAAACACGAGGCAGACAGACAGCTGAGTGGCTCTGACAGATCTGATCACAGACACAGGCAATAAGAGTCACTGCCGCTCAGCTCTCCCACTCTTGTCAATAATCCCCCTTTTGACTCACTAAAACACAAACAGAGAGCTTTGGGGCATATGGCAGACATTTTCTTGTTGTTTTTAGCTGTGTATGATTACAGTGCAATTTCAACGGTCATTTCGGGCTCTCACCTTGCAGAGGAAAGGTTTGTATGCTCCAGAAGGCAGCAGCATCTGTCAAAGATGCAGCAGGGGTAGGAGTGAGGAATCAAATCAAAGGGGGACTTAAGCTCCCACTAATCTGAAAGAACTGTCTCAAGGCCTGTTGGGATCACGGTCCTGAACCCTGCCACCCAGCAGGATGGAGTATTTATGTTTGAAGGGATTTGATATGGTACCTGGAAAGGGTTGAGTTTCATGACACTGACCACTCAATCATGTCTTGAATTTCTCCTTTGAGAGCCATCAGGTTCTATGTGATATAAGTGTATTTCTCCCATTCTTGTATAGGAAAACACTCAAAATCTTGAAAATAAAGGATTTCAGGGAGCGCCATTAAATGTGAATACCACTTAATGAACAACTACATGTCAGAAATATAGTTGAAAAATGTGAGAAAGCTGAAATTGGGAGGGGTCAACTTCGCTGAAACGTTCATACTAAGTTTGTGAGTAAGTGCAAAACTAGCTTAATTATTTTATTGTAGGAATATGTACATATTACCGTTACACCATTCATTTCCATGGGAGGTTTCTCCTTGAAGGATGTCCAGAATTTTGACACAGATCATTCTTTCTTTTAATCTGTCCTCTAATCTCAATGTCACTGATTTTGTCTGAACAGACAAAGTTGCAGGATTTATTATAAAAGTCACGCGAAAAACAGTTGTAGATAGATTTACTAGCTTATCATGCTGGAAAATAAAACACAAGAGACTTTGAAAAAATCACCTGAAAAAATCTGAAACTCAAATAATTAGTAATATTATTTTTATCCAATGCACCATTCATCATCATCATCATCATCATCATCATTTTCTACTTTAAAAAGCATAGGGTAACTGGCTCCAGACCAGTCACTTTTATTCAAACTCACAGAGAAGTGGTCAATAATGTCTCTCTACTAGGGCTAGGCAATATGCGCAAAAAATCATATTGCCTGACTGGTAATATATGATTTATATCTCTACTTTTTCTGATGTGGGTTACATTTTCAGTGGTAAGCCAATGCCATGCAAAAATTCACAAAAATATTGATTTAACAGTGGCAGCAAAACACGTGACGCAAACCCCTGCAGGTTAAAGTGGACTAATCAATCATTTTCAGTGGTGACTGACTCTAAAGAATCACTACAAACAGACTTAAATGCACTCCCTAGCCTCCCAACATTAATGCTACAATGGCCTATGAAGCAAAATTCTCTGTAAAATACAACAATCACAACTAAAAAAGCAAACTTGTACTTGTTCACAATATATTCATTTATCCCACAAATAACAAAATTGGCTTTTGGGGGCCAGTCGGTGCGTGTATATTATGCATTCAAAAATGCGTCGGGGTCACTACCTTGTGTTAAGGTATGTGCATTTTCTTGATGGTAGTCCACTGCAGTCTTGTAAGTTGGCCCTAGTCTTTACTTAGCACTATAATGGCTCTGCTTTTAGTCTGCAGCCCCCTGTATTTGTCACCGTTCACACTCAAAAAACAAAACAAAAACAAAAACACACACAGACATACACACAGCCAAGGGCCAGCAGGCCTATACTTGCTGCTTTGTTGTGTCTGCATGTCTCTACTCTGGGTCCACACTCATGGACATGAGTGGGTCGGGAGCCACAGTCTCTCTATGAATCATCAGCTGTAATTAAAAGCTGTGATGTCTCTGTAAAGACACCCGTCAGAAATGGAGGAAAAGAGGGAAGGAGTGTGTAAAGATTACAAGAGGTGAGAAGAGGAGAGGAGAGACAAGGGGCTTCTGGTGGCTGAGCCAGTGCAACTGTGCACCAGATGTTTTCAGGCTCCCCTGTTCGCCTACTCGCCTTCTTCTTTTCTGCTCAAGCCAGACCACTGAAGAAGGAGTACTCCAGTGTACACAAGGCTGATTCGAACAATGTGCGCCACGCGAACACATCCTCCTCTGTGGCATGCACATTGTTCTTCAGACAGCCATGCGCTGTGATATGTGATACATGAGTGAGAGAGCGTCATTTGATTGCGAGACAGGAAAGGAAAAATAGGAAAAGAGCAGATAATGCGGTGACTTGTTCTGCCTGTGAGGTCTGTTTTATTGTTTGTTGGTGTCTATTATGTGTTTCTCACACTCTGGCTGGGTGAATGTGTGTCTGTCTGTGTAGTCTTTGTGGACCACAGGAGATCTGGCAGCAGCGTCGGGCTGGAGGTCTGGCAGACAGAGAGGAGGGCTACAGGGATGCAGCATGATCAGACAGATCCCAGTTCTGACCAGCTCAGGTTATCTAAATATGAAGTGAGAAACCTCAGCATGAGGGAATACTTCAAACTAGGGGTAGAATGATAATAGTACTTGATATATTGGACTGGAGTAAAGCAAAAAACAGATGATATTTTATGCCTGTGCTAGGTTTTGTTAAATTTCATCCTTTCCTCACTTCAAAAAAAAAAAAAAAAATCCAATAAAGTACAGTATGCAATATTTCACAAGAATTTCACTCCTTTGAGTGTGGGAGAGCCTCTGAAACTGTGTTCAGACACCACAGTAGAGTCCAAATCCATACTAATAAAATGTTTTAAAGCCAGGTTAGCAGGTTTCATTATAGGTTTTACAGATTGCCACCCCTGAAGCTGTTGAGTAAAAATCCTTCACTGTATTGATTTCTCTGGTCAGCCAACTGATATAAAAACAAGGAGATATTCAGCTCTATCATATCACAAGTGGACAGTGGCTTGCAGTTCAGATATTTTATAGAAGACCAATGAGAACTCCATATATCACTGGAACTGTAGTTTAACGTTCTCGTCACAAGCTGTTCCCATCCATCCCTGTAAAGACACAGGCCGTGTCTCGACTGCTGTAAAAAATCACAGGGTGTTACGGCACAAACTGCCCATCAAGGGAATGTTCACCGAAGGTCCATTTTATGGCTCCGACCATGTCATGGGCAATATCAGCTCCTAAACTGCACACAGCGGGGGGAAATAGCTCCCATTTGTGGGGCATGAGAACATACAAACATTCCAACTTCTGTACAGTATTTCCCCCTCCTCTCTGTCATGTTTCCCCCTCTCCAGTTTGCTGCCACTTTGTTTGTTTGTGTACGTCTGTTTTTGATGGGGCCGTTGATGTCGGCACATATGCCTCATTTCCTCTACCAGAAGAGGACAGCGGAAGCCTTGCAAGCAACACAGCGTTTCTCTTCTACAGCAAAGTCACACTCTGAGCACTGACAATATTCAGGTCTTTAGACTTCAGTCAGTAACTATACAGCTAATAGTTGACTGTTAAATCTGCTTTTGGTCGTCAAATCTAGATATGTTAAAAATCGAAACATCTAGACATCTGCTATTATGTATTTACCACCAACGTGCAATTCACAGTAAAGCGAGTCAAACAAATAAGAGGACGGCTGTATCTAATGTGAGTACATGAGTCTACAGCAAAACTTCAGAAAAACCTCAACTCAATTGGGCCAAAGAGTGTGAAAAAAACCCTCACACCCCTCGTCTTTCTTCCTGCTTGGAAAAGACCAGATGACAATAATGTGGAGCATGGAGCCCCAATGAGTGGTGCTGACCCCTCCTCTTCCACCTCCCTCCTTCCATGCCTCCACCCCCTGGTCTTTGAAAGGCCTCCACATGTTTATGGCTCATGCCTGTGGTATGACGATGGATTCTCCATATAAAAGCCAGCAGGATCATGGGGTGTTTCAAATATTGCTCTCTGAAGACAGTTGCTGACAAAATGACAGCAACCATATTTATTTTGGTCAGAGACCGGGGGCACTTAGTGGGAAATTAATCAGAGAACCTAACCCCCCCCTCCCCCCAACCCCCAATAAGGAATGCACAGAGGGCAGACAAGTCTCAGACACTACTGGTAATGACTTTCTCCTCCGATGGAAGATTTAACACTGCTAAACTGCACAAAGGGCAGAAAAATAAACCCTTGAATTTGGTTTGAGAACATCAGTATAAAGCAAGTGTTGAATGCCTGTCCAGACATGAGCTTAGATAATCAATTTTCTTCTGGTTAGGAGGAGATATGAAACATAAGCGTTCATATGGGGGAGTAAAAAGAATACTCTATGGCAGAAAATATTAGATAGCTGAAACAGAACTTGTGTTAATTTGTGACTGTGACCGCAGTGTGACCGTAACTACCACTGGCACTGGGACGCTGGAGACCTGGCCAAGTCAGTGACAGGTTGATGTGTCTTTCCTCTTCGCCCATATTCTTATTCATTTCAGCACAGTGCAAAACTTCCAAAGCACTCTTTTTTCAGCTCTACAGTTTTGCAGCACTGTATGCAGCACGGGAAAATCATCAATATATTTCTTTTTCTTTGTTCACAACTAGATTTAGGTAGCGTTTTTTTAAGTTAATGAAGACTGATTGCTTGCTCGTGATGTGAGGTTTGGTAAAGCAGGGGTCATAACAATGCAACACCCACCTACACACTGTGTCCGAAGCCAAGCTGTAACAGTCATCCATCCGTGCCATCCAAAGGAGGCAGCGGACTTCTGAGGTCTTCTCACCAGCTACTGTGTCAGCTCCTATGGAGCGGGCTTATTAAATGAAGATTAAGCTGTGGCTCCCCCAGTCACAACAGGCTGCAGAGTGAGGCGCACATAATCACTATGACAGGACGGCTGCCAATTAGTGCTCTACTTCTGTCCTGGGAAAACACACCTCACTCTGCTCCCGCTGGCGGGAAGAACTGATCCGGATTGTCCGTGATATTACCCAGGCCAGAGATCACCGTTAATCACCACTTGTCATTACACTGCCACAAAAAAACGTCCAAAACTCCTGACTTCCCATAGAGCACAGCCTGGGAACATTAATTGGAATAATGAGATAAATACATTAAGGAACAGAAGTGCAAACCTCTGTTCCCGAGTGCTTTTGGTTAGTGTTCAGAGGGGTGGTTCAAGCAGAGCTCGATTATTGTTTGACTTGGACAAACTGCACCATGAGCTCTTTTGCTGAGACAAGAAGAACACGCTCCATCAATTAGCCTCAAGTTGAAAGCATGCATCTGTTTTAGAAAAACTGCTGGCCTCATGGTAGAAGGCTACATCTGACAAAAACACATCCAGAAATGTGTTTGGATGTCAGGTTTCCAAGCCAAACACAGGCCAGCCTCAGATGTGATCATGCTGAGTGCGTAACTAAAATGCTCAGAAGTGAATGGCATCTTTCGCCAGAGCTTAAACTTCTTGGCTGAGTGAGTATAAACACCAAAATTGTGTGTCACACACTCAGACGCATGCATGCACATTAACAGGGTGCTCGTATGCAAAGACTGACAGAAACCGGGATCGTTTGTTGTCTCGAGCAGTGTGCACAACAGACAGGGCGGTTGAGCTTCCTCCAGAGCGGATTTGAGGCAATCACCATTGCTCTGTGCATCGTTTTACAGGAGCAGAGGCTTTGGAGCAGATGGTTTGCAGACGGCGAGGACCAGGAGGTCCACAGCACTGCTGATTCACCGCAGAACCAGATTGGCTTCAGACAGAACCTGGCACACATCCCACCAGTCAACCAAATCCTCTCGGATCCTTGTTGATCCAGGGCAGATCTAAGTTCACTTTGGTCCTCTGCTTCAAACTGCAGGTTCTTGTGGGGTAAATTAAACAACTGCCCTCCTCCACGTCATGACCACTGGTCATAAATACAGACAAAGACCTTGCTGGGCTTTCAGTGTCACAATGTGCAGGAGCGATGAGGTGCCGAACTAGTTTAGGTGGGCTTCTGTAGCCCTGGCAAAGAACGTGCAACAAAACTTATTTATCCAAGGTTTCAAATTAACGGAAGGGGGAATGGACTACACATCGTGGGTATAAGCGGTAGTTGTCACAGTTACAGTATAAACACAAACTGCACCGAGAAGTTATGACATGGAGAATTAACAGTGGCTGGATCCAAGCACTCGACTGATGATTGATGGGATGAAGGGCTTGGCCTCAGTTGAGCCCTAAAGCAGAAAAGGTTTCTCTAGTTACACACAAGAGATCAATACTCCCTTAAAGGCCTGCAGCTCCTCAAGTACAGGTACATAATCCAAAGATAATCATTATATGTTCCTTCTCTCTTATTCTTCTGTGCGCTCTCTGCTTGTTTCTGCCTTTACTCTTTTTCTTTCCATGAGATCAGTAGGAACAGCCATAGAAGCATTTTGACTGCAAATTGAACTGTATTGTTCGTGAAAACCAGATCTCAAATATGTTTCTGCTGTGTTCCAAAATTTATGCAGCTATAAATTTTTACAGTTCCATAACTTTATGTGATAAAACTCCTGTTCTTGTTTGGGTTAACTTGGGAGTTGGCCGCTTTGTGCACTACAAATGGTCTTTTTACCTACAAAACAAGCAGAGCTATACAAATGACTTTTGTGCCGTCTGAGAAACTCAAATCCGATTTGTAAAACTGCTTGAAATTAGCCTGAGCTGTTATGGCGTGTTTGTGTTGGACTTTACTCCCTCTTAAATCCCAAATCAGGGATTACATTAAGAGTGGGAAATTCAAGAGTCTTAACATTTTAAGTTGTTTACACACCATCTGATGTCAGTGACATACAGAAGCAGCTGTTGTTCAAAGATTATGATAGAGGGTGCGGGCAATGGAGAAAGAAAGCAAAATGCACAGATGGATTGATGGGCAGAACTAAGCAGCGAACGGATGAAAAAAAAAAAGAGGAATCAAAGTTGTCACACACATCTGTCTTTAAACCAGTAAATCTGATGACAGGGGTTGCTGGGAAATGTCTGTATGGAATTCCTTAATGGCATCAATATAGAACAACCGGGGCTTCAATGTTCGCTCATCGCTCTCCTCACCTTTCCTCTCCTCTCTTCCCATCAGCTCACAAGACAAAGAGAAAGGGGGAGAAACTGGTCTGTCAATGCTGATAAAGCTGGAGCAGCTATTAATAAAGTCTCTTTATTGTTTATAGCAGCACTACAGGGATCCAGAAGATAAAAAAAACACTTTACCGTATCCAGGGTACAAGGCAAATGTTTGACACAAGACACCAGCTAGGCAGCCACAAGATTAAACAACCTTATTCCTTGAAAGATTGACCAGTTTGGGTTCTGTCGATGCATAATATTAACATTTGATGCTTAAAAAAAAGAGATTTTAATCACTGTTACAAGAACAGTTTCCCAATGACTTCATGTTTTCAGAAGTAAAGTGATTATAGCAGCTGGAGCTTTTTTCCCCAAATAAATGATGGCACTTAAGGCGTATTCACATGAGGCACAGTTGTCTTGTACCATTCCCGGGTATAATTGTCCCCACTCCCCTGCTGGTTTGAGATCACATTGCACTTAATGTTCCAGGCTTGAGTACAGTTGTGGTTTATTTGGAGCTGTTTTGTATGTTTTAGTAACATTCATCTTCCTCTTTCCTTTTGTTTCCCTTTTATCTTCTGATGCATAATACAGGTATTTGTAGTTACACTTGTGTATATATACATGTATATATGGGTATATCTTTATGAAGGAATGTATATATGTGTGTAAAGAGCCTGATGATGGTACGCAGTCAAACAAAAAATTTTGGGATCAAACGTGTTCGGTTAGGGTACAGATCGCCTAATGTACGTGCACCCTTAAATTATTCAATATGGCTTTAGATGTTTTACCGTATTTGATTTTTTAAAATAATTGTCCTCAATCCAGGCTTCCTAAACTGTCGTATTAGTTTTAATTGGAGGTAATATATTATATTCAGTGCAAACCAGTTAATGGAAATACACCAAATACCATATTAAATTTTTGCAGTGGTTTGAAATTTGCTTGACTGGTGGATGGAAACACTTGTGACGATCCATCCTGATTTTTTTCGTGACAGAGTGTGTTATCAGGACACCGCTGTACTGGCAAACAGTGACTGGGAACAGCAAATGAATCCCAGCAGTGTGAATGATATACGGTGTTTACACTGATCAGCGACTTGTACGAAACACATCAGATATGGTTTACACGACTCGCCGTGTTTGCTGTGAAAAAGCCTTGCCTCTTGACATTATCTGGGCTTTGTTTTCTCTGCTCTTGTGTATTTGACTGAGGGATTAGATCTATGCAGACACAGAGGGACAGAGGAAAATCATTTGCGCTGTCCTTGTGTGTTTCAGCTAAGCTGGGAGACAGGGATCTGTCAATGACGTGGATATGAAGAAATGCAAGCCAGCATGATCAGATAAGCATCGCCATAAATAGCATATACCTACATGCTGCTTCCTCTTATTTCCTGTCTCCATTTAATCCACATCTTTATGGTCTGCAGTTAAATAATCTTGTACTTACATTAAACATTGGTGTCTGGTGTCCAGTGAGAGGAGCTGATAAAAATGTTAATTTCAGACTGGCTTAAGTTTCAGGTGATCATTATATTTATAATTCTATCTGAACGTCTGAACCATTTAGGTCTAAAGATTAAACTCGCCATACTGCAGTGCATAAAGTATAATTTTAAAGGCACTGGGGGCCTATAGCTTCAAAATCCTTGAAATTTCATTTCATTAACAGTCACACAGCGATTTTATAATGAACTCAGGCATACTGAGGTTCTTCATTGAACCTCTTGATCCTTTTCCACAAGCTTTACCCCACTTCCTGGCCTCTCCTCATATTGAACTATGCTTTATTATCACTCAAAGGAAGTGATTATTTTATGATGTCAGTCCGTTGAGCTTCCATATGACAGTGCTGGTTCTCTGAAGTATTTCCCCTTTCCTTTTTGGCTTCTTCATCCCGTTTGACTTCAGTGGCTTACAATTTTACATTATATTTATTTGAACTAAAGAGTGTTGCATTTCACTGGCTTTTGCCAAGTGTGGATTTTTCACTAGTGGTTAAATGGCAGGGAATTAACAACACATGCCTAAGTCTGAAATTTACCTTTATTAAACCGGCCACCAGAGCACTTCATGAGCCCAGAGAGTCCTAAGATGCACACAGAGTGACACTTTTACACACAGCTGAGGCCGTAGATCTTCTACACAGACGTTACTCAGTCACTGGATAAGGAACTGTACTGAGAGTTTTACTATAACCACATCACCAGGGAACAGTAGCTTTAAGCAAGATAGACATGGGGAGTCTGCTGTTGGTTTCTAAAGGCCTGAAGAAAAATGGCTTAGCTATGCGCTCAATTTAGACTTCACAACAACTTCCCATCAGTGACTTCATGCTTGAGATAATTGACAACAGTAACTATGTGCAACAATGCCAAATTTTAATTAAAGAAGGTCATAAAATTCAAAGTCATGAAAAGGGTGTATGGGGGTTGGGGAGAGTTTCCCTGACAAACAAGACAGGCATCGAGGAACTAAATGTGCCATGGAATCACAGTTTCCAACCCAGACAGCAGTGACTGCCTTAGTAGTGCTGAAATATGAGAAACTATCAGGGTTTATTTCAAGTTTATTTACTCTTTCACCACTTCACTCAATGATCCTCCAATTCAGCACTCCAGGCCAAAAATGGGAAAAAAACCCTCGAGGTTAGAATATTTTCCTCTTTCTGTTAAACAATGTTTTCTTTTTTTGACAGGCTGAATGATATCTGCCACCGTAATTGCTTCCTTATTTGGCAAATTAAATATTTACACTTGGCCTATACTAATCCAAAGTTTACGAGAGATGTAAAAGTACATTAAGGGAAAAGACATTTATTTTAAAAGCACTGTGAACTGAGGCCCTCACCCCAAATGGTGTGTTTGGATTGTCTGGGAAAAATGGTTTACTTTTTGAAAAAAAAAATCCCTTAGCTGTATTCATACACAGAGAAATTCCAGATTTGACTTCTCATTTAATGGCCTGACATACATGCTGTGTGCACCACAAATATCTCTCAAACTGACGGGAGGAAACAGAGACGTCCATTGAGGAAACCTGCAGTACGCACTTTGAAGAATTCCACTGAGGACAGGAAGAGAGATGGGAGTGAGGGGGGAAAAATATACCTCAGAAAAAGAGCTGGCTCGAACAAGACTGCAATGGAAAAATACTGATATTTCATGCACGGAAACACCACTGTGCACCTCAAAAAACACAAGCGGTGAAAAAAAAGCTGAGTGCAAGGTACAAGGGTTACATGAGACAGGTGGAAAGAGTTCTCCTGTGGGATAAACGGGCTGTTTTCTTTAGTATTCACCAAGGTAGTGTAAACTTTAAAGTGAACGTGGATGGAGTTGAGACTGACAGAAGATCTTTGTCACATACTAACAAATGCTTTTATAACATCTTTACCTCTCCTGCAGTGCCTCATGGCCATTTTGCACATCCTGGACTCAGCGATGGTGGGACAGGGTATTGTGTCCTTGGGTGGTTTCTTTACAATGTGCCGCGTCCGGGTCTCCAGACCCCACTTATAGCCACAGGTTTTGTTTCTTCTGGTGCAGGCTCCCCACTCGCTCCACTGGCCCACCTCACAGCCTTCTGCAGAGACACACAGGAAAAGATATGTGCAGTGAAACCACAGCGGAGTGCCATTTAGAGGCAACTCAAAGACCCCAGGTCAAGCTTTAATACAGGGTGAAGAAGCTTTATTAGGATGCTGTAACCTCTTTGTGTGTGGTCCGAGTTGAACTGCTTGTTTA
Source organism: Coranthus polyacanthus (assembly GCA_037367275.1). Classification (NCBI taxonomy): domain Eukaryota; kingdom Metazoa; phylum Chordata; class Actinopteri; order Kurtiformes; family Apogonidae; genus Coranthus; species Coranthus polyacanthus. The sequence goes on from JAPQRN010000009.1 coordinate 20,652,185, forward strand.
AGATGTAAAAGGCAGGTCAACTGAGATGTTACAGAATACTGAGTACAGGTAAAAAATATGTAAAAAAAAAAAAAACTGTTATTGAAGCAGATCTTTTAAAACATATCTGTGTTGTTTCACATACCTCCACACTCCATGGTGTCTTCCAGTGGGGCAAAGCCCTCTGGGCACTTATCAAAGCAGCGCCCTTTGTGTAGGTAAAAACCAGATTTGCACTTGGTGCAGAAGTCTTTACTGAAGCAGGACTCGCAGTTCTCTATCCTGCACCCTGGAGGAAGAAAGAGAAAAAGACAAGAGTCATCAGGGTCTGAGCAAACTTCTCATCTGGAGTTGATCGTAAGCTAAGAGGTTTGTGGAAAGGGGGTTCTTGAAAGGATTATACTGTCTCTCCCACAAAAAAGGAAAAAAAGCTGCCATTGCCCAGTTCTTTCTGGGGCTCAAGTGTATTTCAGAAAACTTGTTTTTACCTGACAGAATTTTTTTTCGATATTCCTAGTGTTTTTCAGAGTGAAAATGAGATGAGTGAGGAATTATGTCATGATGACCTCTTTCAACAGATTACACGGACATCCAACAGTCTGGATGCAAACACACAAGGGCATATGTTTTCAACTAATGGTGCACTGCAACAGGAAGAATACATCCCGATAGTGTTCTGAATAGTGCCCTCAATATGCTATCTTATCACTCCACACTGCTCCAATATGTGCCTGTTTCCATAACTGTAGATTACTGGGAAGACAGGTTTTCATTAAAGTGTGAATGATGGCTTATGATCACAAAAATGGCCAGCTGCATGGATCTTAAAGGTTTTGGCTGCGCAATTAGAGCGGGAAGCAGGGTTAAGAAGGGTCACGCGGTGGGGGGCGACAATATTTTGTGCTGCCTTGCCAAACAAATGGTGATACATTTAGTCAGTAAATACAACGGCACACTTACTGTATCCTCCCACGCCACACCCTACTGCTGCGCATAACACACTGTGCTGCTTGCAAAGAAATGCACGGCAATGTGTCATCAAGCTCTTACTCTGCAAATAGCACGTCAGGCAGGGCCAAATTACACCAACCACACCAACGGGGCGATGCACAGGCCCACATGATTAGAAGGAGCCTCCCAGAGCTGTCTAATTTATGACACTCCTCAGCAGCAGCGCGACCCAGTTGCCCAATAGGCCTCCAGTGTCAGGGACCACAATCTGTAACCTGCAGCCACCGCCTCCCTCTGCTCGCAGGGGGCCTCCCAGGTAGGGTGTCATCTGGTCCTCTGATTGTGTCTCGTACAGGGACACAACCATCCATTAACGCGTGTGCGTTTCTCGGTGTGTAAACGTACGTTACTGTGATTTTCCACATGTAAGTGCGACAGAGGCTGAGGGCTGCTCTTTTATCTGTGACCCTTGCAGGGCCCAGGGAAGGGAAGGTTCTCACAATCACACCCCTTAATTACACCATCTCTAGCTAACCATCAGGCCTCCTCCTCGACATTCCTCCA
>JAPQRN010000009.1:20653778-20671575 GCA_037367275.1 Coranthus polyacanthus
GGAAGGTTCTCACAATCACACCCCTTAATTACACCATCTCTAGCTAACCATCAGGCCTCCTCCTCGACATTCCTCCAAAACGAGGGGGTCCCTCCCCGCTTTACTTTGAACCCTAAAGTATGGCCTCTGCCCACTCACTCTGGTCTCACGCTTTCCAGTCTAAACAAACTGTGGACACATGCACATATATGCACAAACACACACATACCAATCAGATATGGCTGGAGATAGACCCAGTCTGAAAAGAAGCTGTACTGCACATTCTTAAAACATTAGACACACTAATCATACAGCTAATAGTCTCTTGTGTTCTCACGTATATGTATGTTATGAATTCTAAAATCTGATATTTATCTTATCTTAAAGTCACACAGTGAATGGAAGCCTTCGATGTGAATTGAGTTGAGGACAAGGTATGAATATATTTTGCTGTGCTGTTGCCTCTCTTCCACTGAGTAAAACTGAATGAGTGAGGTTTGGGTTTGATATGTTGAGCCCCATACAAGGAGCAAGGCTAATAAATCACTAAGCTAATTGGAAAGCACAAAGCTGTGTTTTAGCCTTCACGCTTCCCAGGCCTGTCATCACCTGTGAGACTTTTAGCTCCCAAACAAAAAAATAAAAGACTAAGACAGGGAACAAGAACATCTGGCAGTACTCTCTTCACTGGGTTGTTGTGCAATCCCCGGGTACTGACAGTAAATACGAGAAAAAAAGATGCGAGAAATACTGTATTCATGCAGCAGCGGTAGCATCTGACAAGGTTTTTTTTGAGTAAAACATCGCTCTTGGTTTAAGTTTCAGACGTAGGCTGTCAGTCAATGGAATAAGTGCGAGGAAATCTCGTTTTGTAAATAGCAGATAAGTAATAATGTCACTCTGCAAGATGGATGAGGTGGATGGCACATCAATGTGGCTCCATGGGAGTTAAAATGCAGGGAGGCAAAGCTTAAGGGTCAAGGGTCATCAGAGATTGGGGTGGGTAGGAAGGGATCACTACAACAGACATTTATCCATCTGTCTAGTTATCAGGAAAAAAGGCTATCTGGGACCCCGTGGGCTATCTGTGTCACTGGAGAACCTCCCACACTGACCACTGGCCACTCGGTCGGCCAAGTTGGCAGTCAGGCAGCTTGTCCAGCAGCTCCAGAACAGGGGAGTGGGTTCATTCTCCCTGCAGGATTAACCTCTGGACCACCTTTAAAGTCTTCATCTAGGTGCCTCGGGGAGACTAATGAGAAATAATGAGGTCATCAGATCCCATTGAAGGCCTGGTGTTCCCGGGACTTAAACGTATTATCATCATTATCTCTCCCCTGGTTCTGGCTGTGAAAGAGGAAAAGCTTTCTGTTTCAGCTCTGTGACGGATTTCAAAAGAGAGCGCATGATTTCAAAGGATGTTCTCAGTGCTGCACCGCATCCAATGCTACTATTATCTCTGTTACAATTTTTTGTTGTATGTTTTATTTTGAATTTTATGTGGTTTTCATGTCAAGTGCATTTGAAGTTGAGAGATGAGTCACCGAGCATCATGAGTGATCTAATGGCGCATGCTTGGCAGAAGCTCGGTCCCTCAACTGTGGTCTGGATGCAGAACCCACCGATTTTATCACGGACACTCAAAACCTCATGTCAGATTCAGTCTAACCTTGTTTCTCCGCAGGCTGACAGCGGCACATGTAATTACTCCATTTATGTACATGAATAATGCCCATGTAAAGAAAGGGTGCTAAATCATTTTGGGTTGCAGATGGGGTCTTTTATGTTATCTGAGCTAGAGGTGGGTTGTCAGACCACTCATCAGTGCACCACGAGTTTCAGCCTCCTCCAGAAAATTAACCAGCCTCAATGTTGCGCAGCAGGAGTGTCCATGTCGTAAAAGGCCTGGCAGTGTGAGGGGGAAAACAAGCCCTATTTTTCCATCCTTTGCCTCCAAGCTGAGTTGAGCAGCTCTGACCTACTCTCTAGGCCCCGGGTTTGGCTGACATGGAAGCTTTGCTCGCTGCCACCCAGCCATGTCATGTGGAGCTGCAGATGGCAGAAGTTCATGGCATAGGCCATAGCTGCCATGTTCTTCCCAACTCTCTCCATGCTGTTTTTTCCACATGGGTGCTCCTACGCACCTAGGTGAAGCAGAGGTGGTGTTCCTGTCAATCAGCATCTCACCGAGACAGATAAAGGATGACAGCGGTGTGAGTGGTTCTCCTAGCGTCTTCACTCCGTGGAAAATCTGTCTATACTAAGATCTGCTCTGGTGTCTGTTCAGCCTGTTCCAGTGTAGACAGCTCAAGCTTCAGACAGTGGTCAAGCACAGACAGTTATTCCACACAGTATGTGAGTATGTGAAATTGTGAAGTGTTTTGAGAGAAAAAACCCAATTCAATGCTGTGTCTAGTTGTAATGTTCTGGGAGCAGGGCTTGGTTTGGTGGGTCCATTGTATTGTCTGGCAGATCCGAAGGTGCGGTTAGTAAAGCTGTGATGATTAAATGTCCCTCGGCAAAGCTCAAAGGCCAAAAGCAACTGGTCTTTTTGTTGGTTAGACTGTGCAATGGAAATACCCACAAGCTCAGAGTGAGAACGAGAGAGTTTGAATGAAAGAGAAACAGAGAGGGAGAGAGAGCTGCCAGTGTTGCCAACTAAAGGTTGCAAAACCCACGGTAATTTCTTTACACAGTCCCGGTACCCATTTGGCCGATGCCCCTGATGGATGGCTCCCATCCAACTCAAACTCAACATATTCCCAAGATGCATTTTAAAGCTAAAATGATCTTTGAGAAGGTATAGCCAATTTACCTTCTACTTCCAGCCCTAATTTGATTTGACAAAGCAGCGAAAAATACAACAATAAGACTTGGTAACAGATTTCCTCAGTATGAGAAAAGCAGTAAAAAGTAAATCACTATTGGCAATACACAAAAATTACCTCCGACAGAAGAGTCTCCAGTGGCACATTAAGCTGGCACTGAGAGCTGTGATATTTAAACTGCACTTCCAGGATATTGGCAATCTCGGGCCTTCATCAGACTGGTTGGCAGTGAACACAGTTGGGGTTTCTGTGTGTTTTAAATCGTGTGGTAGTGGGGTACAGGCTGGGTTGGGAGGCTAAAGTGTGTATGTGTGTCAAGCAGTGGGGGGTCCATAATGCGCCCTTAGGGAGGAAGTTCTGAACACAGCGTTGCTCTCATGCTGACCCTCTCAACACTTTTGCTCTAGTAAAGACAGCTCCGATAGTCGCCTTTCAGCTCATAATTCTTTCAGCCAGAGAGCTCGCCTGTGATACAAAATGACAGAATATGCTTTGGCTTGGGAATGTATGTTAAAACCGAGCCATTATGAAATGTGACTGAAAAGAGAGCATGCCTGCACCGCATTCACACAGATTTGGCTGTACATAAAGCAGCACACTGTGTAAGCGTTGCTACAAATCTTCCCTGCAGAGCAGTGGGTTGACACCCACAGTCACTGGTGTGAGGCCTCTTCTGGGCGGCTGATAAGAGCCCCTGTGCATAACACTGGGGTTACTGCATATAGTTTATGGCTATCAAACCCGTCTGTTAGCTGCCGAAAGACCTAGTAGAGCAGATACACAGGAACATAATATACAGACGTACAGAAAGGTATACAAAGCAACAAAAAACACAATGTTAAAGTTATTCTCAGTAATACTTAACACTGTGGCTCCCATGTCTCGGGCCTCTTTGGAATCCAGCTTGAGTGTAGCTGTAAATGGGCTTCCGGTTACGTTATGTTTCGGAAAGTATAGTTCCCATTGTTTTTGGCTTCAAATAGGGGGTTATTTTCTCTGCAGCCGAGGGAAAACCCCTCAAAACAGTATGCCTTAAATTTAAAATTCATCATGTGACGCACAGTTCCTCAATAAGTCAAAGCAAATACTAGGCTAGAGAATGTATTGTGAACACGCAAACTAGGCTGCTGAAGGTTTAATCAAATGGTATGGTTTTTTATGAGCTGTTGATATACAGTACAGCCTTCACTGGTTTCTTTCTGACATGCAGTAAGTCTGAAATCCAGTGATGCACGTTTATTTCTTTGCATGCATTTTTGATTAGTGACTTCCCTTCCATTGCATAGGTGCAATCTATTTTCAGCTTTAAAGAATCTGTACGTAATACTCAAATAACTCAAATTTCATCAGTGGCGTAAATTCAGTTTTATTAAACAGCGCCAATCATAATGCATTATCTCAAGGCACAAATTAAGGCCACAGTCTTAAAAATGCTATACAGAGAATACGTGACTTCAGATGCTTATGTAAAACTTAAATATACCGATACTGACATACAGCTGTGGTAATTATTATTTTACAAGTAATTGTCTGTGAGACTTTCCTCTTTTTGCATCACTTTGTGAGCTCACAGTGTAAAAAGTGCAATCCTTCCTTTTCTCCACCCGTCGCTCTCTCTGTCACATGCCTGCGGATCCTCTAGAGCCCCTTCAGGAAAACTAAAATTGAGGTTTCAGCCAGCGAGTGGCTGAGTATATAAGCCTCTTGCTTGTCTAGCTCTTGTTTTCCTTTACCCAGGCAGTCCACAAAAAATTCTTGAATGAGATAAGATCACACAGACAAACTCTGGTGTAATAATAAGCAGCTGCTCCCTAAGTGATTTCAGAGGCTGTGTTTAAAAAGCTCATGATAACAGAGACGTAATGCCACGTTCCAGGCCTCTTTGGAAACCAGGAGCACACGGCAGCTCTGACCACGTCAATGGAGAACCCCTCACCACCGTTGTACCTTTAAGCCCATGCATGCCAGTTGTTAGTGCCAATCTGCGAATAATATTCAATGATTCAATGACGAATAGCTTCCATCTCAGTACAATATCTCTTTTTGGAGGTCAGACCTGAGCTGTTTAGTGAAAATGACATGCAGAGCACAGCTGAGAATACGGGTCAAATAGGAAACTGGATTAGAAATCCATGACTGAAGCAGCGATCACATCAAAGTAGGTCTTGCTCTGAGATCTGATGCTATGTGACAATACAAGATGTTGTTCTATGAGCAGTTTGTATGGAGAGGGATTCAGATTAACTTGCCACACATCAGGATCAGTTATAGTCAAAATTCACCCAGCATGGGGATACAGCGGTTAGGAGAGCAGGGTTAAAGTAAAAAACAAAAAAAAGGCTTTTTACCAGAGAACAAGATGTCTTTCTCTTCCAATTTTCTCTGAGTTATGAAAATAGGGTGAAATGACTGTAGGGCCTTTAGGATTTGCCTCTATTGTGGGGAGATTTGATGAACATGTACCGTATGTGTGGGTGTATATGAGTATGCAGAGAGTAAGCGTTTCATTTGTGGATATCCAATTGATACCATCAGTTTGCTAAAAGAGACTTCAAAACTGCAGTAGCCAAGAATTTTCTGCAAATGTTCTCTGATCATATCGACAGAAATTTCGGGGACCTTGCAACAGTGAAGAGCATCTTGTTACGGCTAGTGAAACCTGACCTTATTTGCTAAAATTTAACTCTGTTGGGTAAAGTCTGTGCATTGGAATTATTTTTTTTCCCATGGTGAGAAACAAATAAGAAAATCTAAAAAAAAAGTGTTTCTCCTTTTCATCTAAGAGCATTACAGAGTTTTTGGCTTCCTCTGGAAGAAGAATTTATCAGGTAAACATGAACTTGCTCAGATTTCAAATTGGCAGATTTGAAGTCCTGCTTTTCAAAGCCTCACTGCCATTAAGGGTACAAACAAAGTTGGCTGATGCTGCTTTAATATGCTTTTCATTTTCATAATCAAATGGAGCCAGTGGATGTATTTGCATGGATCTACGCAGTGATTGGGTAAGAATCATGTTTTTTTCCTGCGGTTGCTTCTTGTTCATATTATTGGGCCTTAAGGTTCGAACACTGTCCTCTGGGGCTTCGCTTTAGTGCGTCTGTCAGGAGTTTGGCTGAGGCAACCAAATGGGTTCAAGTTCCTCGCTGTTTTCATATGAAACACTCAGCCAACACCTCGGGCTCCATGTAAACATACAAAGGTCTCCCTCTCTCTCTCACGGTTAAAATAAGGTTATAAGACCAAAGTGACACATAAGGAGGAGAAGAAAACATGTCATTAACTGGACTTTAGAGATAATATTTTGAATCCTGAGAATATTTCAATTTTTCGTGTGCGAGCCCAAAGGTGTGGTCTGTTTAGAGTTTGTTTCCTCAAAAACTGTCAAGAAAAAATATCTGCATGTACTGCAGTCCACTGCACGGTACAGTAAGATAACTATTAACAGAATGTAGAAAACAGTTTTAGTACCAAAACAACAAATAATTTAAGATGGGTTTAATGATCAAATTTATGACTTTTATGGACTCCTTACCACTCAACATTTAAATAATGTACATCTTAGAAGTTAATGCTTTGTTTTTGATGCTCGTAATCCCTTGTTTTTTTTCTCATAAAAGTTCAATCAACAGTTTTGGTGGAGCTGAACTTGTGCTGTGACTGGCTCTCTGTTCAAAGTCAAAAACGTCTTCGAGTGCCAAGAAATTACACTGTCTGGTGAGAGTCTCAGTCCACAAGCCCCTGCAGACACTCAACCAAAGAAGTTAGTTTCATGCCCTAATGCTAATATATAATCATCTTTGTAGTTCAAATGATATTGAATATCATGACCAAAAATGCTGGCTTTTACGTGTTGCCCTTAATGTGAGGATACAAGTCTCTGGACTTAGTTTTCCTGAATCTTTTGTGCATCTTGGTTGAATTTCCTCCTGGATTTCATGCTTTCAAAATTCCTCATAACTATAAGATGTTTGATAATGCAGGTGTAAGGGGAGTGCAAAAAAGGAGAAATGAGAAACAGCGCTCAATCTAGCGGGAGTTAACTGTTAAATCCCAAGCGAGACACTGCTAACAGGAGGCTTCACTCCTTACATCCACCTGTGTGAACAGATGAGCCGTTCAAATTGTGAAGTATGTGTGTCTCCTTTGGATAATTGGCAATAAATCATGTGTTGTGGGAAAGGAAAAGTTGAGGGAGTGTGCATGCGTGTCTGGGGATGATGGGAGTGATAGAAAGGTGTGGAGGGAAAAGTCAGGGGTGTCGGAGATTAAAGGAGAGTAGTGGACTTACTGGAGCACATGTTGACTTCGGGGCTGCGCATGCCGTAGTACCCGGCCGGACAGTCATGAAGACACTCCCCATACTGCCTCATCCTCTCTCTCCGCAGAAACAGAAAGAGTTTTGGCTGGCAGTTTACGCAGCCATTGTCCCTGGAGCACACCGAGCAGCCTTTACAGATTGGATACGCTCCATAGCTAGCTGTAGGACACACACAAGAGAAAACAGCAAAGATGATTAAAAACATGGCAGTACATAGACAATGTGTCCGTCAGACGGTTGGCTCGCACTTTTCCAAGGGTGACTATTCAGCATACACTTCACAGAGTAGTTGGTTATGTTAGGAAATCAGCTTATCCGCTGTTATCAGCTGTTCATCATTCTTCACACAGCTACTAATGTCACTTTTAACATTGTGGAAAGTATATTCAAAAGCATACAACAGATTTTTACCAAACATACTAGTTGCACAACGACAACAAGCTATCTGGCTTGTAAATTGCTCCATCTACATGCTACCACCATTTTCCAGAAAGACACCAAATCCAGGGGCACTGCTACCGTAAATGACGAGCAGATTCAACTGTGTGCCTTACCACTGGGCTCAGAGTTTCAGCATTCTGCATTTGACAGTGACCTTTGAATGCACTGATGTGTCAGTCACATAAAATAGGACACCTGCGATACCTGTGACACCTGTCAAAACGTCATGCTTTTTTTCCACGAGGAGAGCACGTTTGGCAGTGCCCCATTATATTCTCAATTACAAAACTCACAATTGAGCTTTGTGAGGCTTGTTGTTTTGCGTTTTCAAATTTCACTGCACTTACTTTCGGATACCTCACACACTGGCGACATAAACCATCACTACGTGGCTTATTACAACTGTGAAGTCAGTATTGCTGTTTTTGCAACAGCTTCACCGAAACGTGTCTGTAGCATGGTCTTTCAAATGGCTGTTTATTCTACACTGATCAGAGAGCAACAGATTTCTTTTAGATCACTCAGCTTTAGTTGACCTCCACTTCAACTGATGACAAGAACACAGGAAACTTGATGTAACAAACTCAACTGTGGGAGGGCTGACCAGTAGAATACAACCCGAGTACAAGAATAAAAACCGAAACAACCATAATAGAAATATCAACAGGATATTCTTTAATTCATAGTAAATATGTCCAATTCAACAATTTGTCATTCATGCAAACTCTGGTTCCCCTCTCTATGTTCGAAAGCTGATTGGTCATGAATGTGAATATTGCATTAATTCTGGTCAGAGCTGGCCTTCTGAACGATTGTGTTGAGACAGCCGATGAAAGCCCCTAAAACCACAGTGGCTCTGGCCTCGGCTCGAGTTGCCTGCGGAAGACAAAGGAGCCAGTAAAAAGACAGTCCATTCCACAATAAGTGACTTTCACTGTAAACTTCTTAACATCCCGTTTACAGGAAAATGTCCTTGGGCGAATCCAATCTCTCCAAAACGAAAGACACTTCAATTGATGTAAGCCAAGTCTTAAATATCACAAGCAGGGACCGGGTAAGAACGTCGCTCCAACAGAGCGACCTACCACAACGCTTAATAAAACACTGTGCAGCAAACTGGACAAATCCTGAGAGACAGAGCAGAGCATGCCTGCGTTACTGGCCGTGGATTCGCATATTAGATTTCTCTGAACAGATTCACCCAGACAAAGTAAGCGCTAAGTGGGCCCAGTGCAAGCATCAGTTTGTAATCATGTGAAAATCAGTCAGCGGATGTCAGTGGCTGCCTTGGACCCATCTTTTTTCATTTCTTTTGTTGGAGTGGTGGGAGATTTCGGAGAGGTATGTCGGCCCTGCCAAACTACACTCGTTCTCCTGAAGCTGGGGTGGGTGGAAGTAAGATTAAGTGCTAATCAGAATGTGTCTCTCGTGGCCTTTAGGGATGAGGTTTACAGCGACACCCCATCAATCACAGCACGCCGGGATGTGCACTCCAAGTCTATTCATCACACAGAGTGGTGATTGCTCATCTCCAGTACTCACTCTGTAAGACATGAAGAAGAAATGAAAACCCCAATTTATTCTCAAATGGAAAAATATGTTCAGCTGTCAATCCAGTGTCTAAGATGTTATCATTTTCAGTTTTGCCAGAACCTTATGGGCCTTATGGTCTGTTAACTCAGTAAAGCATTGGGGAGCACTGAGTTGGCTCGAGTTGATCAACGCAGGTACTGTTTATCAAGTTTACAGCTGATTTACCTGTATTTTATTTTTAACAATTTTCAGATCTCATTTAACATATATGCCTCAGTTATGAGTGTTTATTTTATTTCCTCTTTGCGTCTGCATATAGAAAATTAGAAATCTGCAACAAGTGACTTTTATCTTATTTTTGAAAGTTTCTTTTTCCTATCAGCTAACACACCCAAACAAAATTTCAAAAACATCTCATCTCATCTCACGTTTCATTCTGTCAATCCTTCCGTTCAGTAAAACTAAACTGCAACATTAGCCCAAACCTCAATACTTAACCATATATTTCTGTAGAATATACAGTCTGGATGTGTTTACAGCAAACTGACATTCACATTAACTTGGTCACATTCAACTCCCTCCGCCCTCGCCAAACTTGAACACAACACTGACAGAAAAGGAAAGCCAACTTGGCAAAAGTAAAAGAACTGCGAGGCTGGAAAGCTTATTTCTCCAGATCGTTTTGAACTGAATCGACTCTATAACGATTAACAGTGTGCTAACAATACTATCCTAACAATAATAGAAAAATAAAAATCTGGGCCTGTGGTCATCTTAGCTCACTGGCCAGTCAATCAGCAGGGAAATTACAATCACTGAAAAGCTCTTTTATGAGTCTGGTTTAAAGCTCTTGGACAATCGTTGTTGTCAAACATTTGTTTTGCCAGTTGCTAATCTCGCAATGAACGATGATTGAGGATAACATAATCACACAGCGTTTGAACGCAGCAGATCCCACATCCTGGAATTAGTGAATGACTGAGGAAACAGAAAAACGGGAAGGAAAGGCTGTATATGGTGGAGAGAAACTCTACTAGTGCTGATCTTGGGAGATTAGCTTGTGTGAGTCTGTGGAAAGGTTTGGAAGTTCAGGCCACAGGTATGTCAGGAAAGAGGCCACAATTCACAGTGTCTGGAGCGGTGCTGTCCAACTCACGTCCTACACAACCAACATAATGTCTTGCGCACTTTACATCAATCTGTGGACTGCCAGCAGGTTTCAGCCATTCTTAAAGAAAACACTCCTTTATATGAATTGGATATTTTAGACAAGAAGAAATATAAGAGCAGCTCCTTTATAGGAGTAGAACAAAAACTCTAGAGAGAAGCATCTGGAAGAGGCTAGTAAGCAATTTTAACCTCAGTAAGCTCAAAACCAGTTGAAAAATTGAAAACCATATGTAGCATGCTGCATCCTTGTTTTTAGTATGTAAGTGTTAGTTCTGAAGTCTCAATAGATCATTGTAGCTTAACCTCATTTTGTGAGAAATGTGTTCTCAACATGAAACTGTATGTTTGGTGTGCTGAGAGTTACATATGTAATCTTTTGTTTTGCATATTGTCTCTTCTTTTTCTTTTGTTGGTTCTCAAACGGCAGATACATTCAAACCCAGACTTTCCAAATATTACCCATGTTTTGACACATGCAGGTCTGCCTTCCATGGTTTCTCCTCAACCCACAAATCATGTAATGCCTCGGCTCCTCTAGTGTTTCTTCTGTCAGTCAAGTTGAAACAGAAGTGACCCAGACATATAGAGAAGCCGCACATAGTGGTCATTGTGAGATCATAGATACCAGGTTTACCATGCCTGTTTTTCAAACAGGAGAGGAGCGCACACGCCATTAGAACTGCCACTCCTAGCACACGATAAACCAACGTCGTTTACAGTTTCAACCACAGAATACATATTACGTGAAACAAAACAAATCCGCAGTTCCCACTTCTGACAGCTAAGTGAAGATACTTCTGGGCCTCAAGTATAGTATTTACAAAAGCAAGGGTCCATTTGAACATCACTGAAGAAGACTCCTTCGCACAGACGCTTAATAACTGCCTCAGTGTGTAATTTCTACAAGACAGAGGGTTAGTATACAGACGCTGCTCGCACACAGGAACCACATGAAGAACCCTTCAGATATTCTCTTTCTCACCCATCAACAATATGCCAGTGAAACTGAGGAGGACTCTGATGCACCAAATGGAGAAAAATGTCATTTGGAATTTTGAGCGAATCCCTTTGTGTGCAGAAAGCGCAAAGAGACAGCACGTTTTAGCGTAAATACGAGCCATTTACATTTACATATTCCATTCGACAATTTGAAAAATCATAATTTAGACCATGAAATCAAAATTACACGTTGAAATGGACCAGTATTCACCGATAAGCATCTCTTCTGCTCAGGTGACGTTCGGGTACTTCATTCATGCACAACAGTCAAGCTCACAACATGAAGAATGATGGCATGTTTGGAGAGCAGAGCTTTCATTCTGTAGCCGTGCAACTTGCTGGGAGGTTTGCTCAGAATGCAGCTCAAGAGCAATTAGGGCAACGGCGAGTTCCAGCAGAAACCTAAACTCTGTCTCAGGTACGTTTTTATGAGTCCAAAGCAAGCGTGACAGACTGCGCTGAGGGCTGCCAAAAGCCTCCACATACAGGGGTTCCACCCATGGCCGGCTAACTTCCTGCCTTCCACTCACCTACCGTTACCCATGAAATCATTCACATTGACCCATTCCAACTTTCTGCAACCCAAAACCCTAACAAGGCAAATTGCACATATTTTTTCTGTTTCTTTTAGAGCCCCGAAGTTAACATTGAGAACAAGAAGACATTCTTACGTAGGGTTTTACTGATGTTGGCCTTTGCGGGCCGATTTCGATTTAAAAAAAAAAAAAAGGAAGGGAAAAAAATACAGCTGGTCCTGCTGAAAACTGATACTTTTTAAACCGTTTTCACTTCTTTAAATTTGACATTTTTATTGAAAAGTTATAAAAGCATCATTAATCAAGTACAAAATTGGGCAATTATCATTCAATAAATATATAAATGAGACAGCATCAGTACAGCCTGGACTGTAACTCGATTTTAATAAAATCAAAACAAATTCTTAAAGTTTTCCTCACACCTTGCACGTTTTAGGAGAAAAAGTTTTTAAATAATGACAATATATATATATGTGTGTGTGTTATAATCAGCCATTTCTGAAGGCAGTACACAGGATAATTTTTCCAAAACGCCTTCCACTTGCATAAACATTTTTCTACTTTAGGGGCTGCTGGTTGACTTGTAGAATACCTGAAGAGATCTTTATGTTCTTGATGAAGTTCCTTTAAAATGTTAACACCAAACAGCAACAGGACTAGGTGTGTGTGCTGATAACTGCTGAGGTAATCTGGAAATGCTTCAGACTTGTGACAATGAATTCCAAACACAGCGAATGGGAGACGGGAGCTTTATTAAAACACAACTGTTTCTATTCTCACACTTCTCCATTTCTCCATGGGCCCCTGGTATGTAAATCTAATAATACAGACTGTGAATGCAACTAACCAGCAGCCACACTGTCCATTGTATGGAAAAGGCACTTACAGTACAGCGGAAAGTTTGGTTTAATCAAGTAACATGACAAAAAAAAAAATACAAAAATCACTTTTCTCATTACATCTGTGCTAAACATAAATGTCATAGATAAAGAACTGGCAAAGGCAGACTTCAGGATTTGAAGTTGGAGCAGCAGGTCAAAAAGATTTGTGCTCTCATGTGGAAAGCATCACATTCACCAACAGAATTAGACGTTTTCCTCGTGGCACTGAGACAATTATTGTTTATTGTCCACCCCTCTAAATGATGGTATAAGCTTACTGTTGCTCGACTTTAGAGGAAAAAGAGAAAGCTCGGAAGAGAGAAAGCTCAGACACAGGACAACGCAGCACTGCAGCCACGAACCGACTGGAGGCGGACTGAACCGTAAGAAGCAAACCACCTAAGTATCCAGGCTTATGCTCCGTAGCAAAGCCAACAGTGTCAACCCTCGCACCCACAGTTCACCAGCCACTGCAACGGCTCGACATTGTTCATGCTTGTTAAAAGCTGGTACGTGGAAAATGACATCAAACCCACTGCTTTTCAGGCCTGTGACTTTATTTGTCAAGGATCTGGAAGTCGCACTTAGCTCAGAAGTTGTGGAGAAAACACAGAGGAAAGGAGAGGTAAAAGGGGGTGGAGGGGGGGGGGTACATCGGCCTTGCGCGCTGAAGGCATATTTCTGTTCCAATTTAGCAGAAAATATGTTAGAGTTGCCTCCGACTCTTTTCCAGCTGGAAATAGTCAGGTTTTAGGATCTATGTTTTTTCCCCCAGTTTACTTTAACAGATCATACTGTAAGCACATGTTTATAATTTAGGACAGTCCTGCTTTTTATAATGATTTTGCAGCATGAGACTGAGCAAACACATTTGCTGTCAGACATATTAGCTCAGTCAAAGTGTTCCTGTGACATAGATTCACCGGGCGAGGCAGGCAGAGACGCACAGATTTGAACCCTCACTTGAAAGGGTGGCGGTTTATAAAGCGGGGAATTGGTAAAACAGGCAGCCACGGTTCAAACAAGCAACTGGAAAACAGGGGGCCAATTTAAAGCTATGTTTTTAATGCACAATTGAAACGGAAACTTCAGGTAATTTACTTTGGTGTGAGTTAACAGACTGAGGTGCAGGTGAAATAAGCTGCAGCTGACTCACTGGATGACCACATCAACCATCATTCAAAGTAAATGTTAAAGCAAGACGAGGACTTTTTTCTGAACAGTGGCCACTGTGGCTACAAGCGGCAATTATGAGGTTATGCTAAATGCTAAACTTCTGTCTAGCATTTTAGGTGGATAAGAATCATAAAGTCAGTAAATTGACTCAGATATGTCAGCTGTCCGGCGATATGTATTTAATTTAAGTTAGCTAACATTAGCTAACACTGTATAATAAGCTACACTAAGGCTGTAAGACTCAAAACCTTAGATATTTTTTATACTTATGAATTTACTTTTTCATTTGTATGAGAAAGAGTGCTATATTTCGCCTCTCAAAAAAATCATCGTCTCGCTTTAAATAGATGATATTTCAGGTTAAGTTCGCCGTTGACCTCATCTCTAGCCCACATTAAATCATTTTAAGTGTCACTACTATAATAAAATATAATCATAAATCATGTAGTAGTTTGGAGAAATGTATAAATATCAGCTGTCTAGAAAAAGGTAATGAAAATGTGTCCTATCTTGTCTCAGCCTGCTGCCAGGCAAATATAGATCTATTATAGAGATTATTTTTATTATGAAGACAGTGTTTTCAACTCAGGTCTGGAAATGCTCTACACCTTTCACCCATCTGTCCAGCTGAACGTGTCACAGCTCTAAACCCTGCACTCTTTCCAAGTCAATATGAAGACCCTTGTTATGTTCACTTCTTTATTAATATCTTTATGATGGATTATGACTTAAATCCCGTCCTGGGTCACATCCCACATCTGGTTTTCCTGATGTGAAATTGTGAAAGAGACCTCGTAATTTCTGTTTGAGGAGGAAAAAAAAAAAAAAAAAGCAAAAAGGCGCCCTAGCTGACCTAATCCCACGGTTTGTCCTGCAGGCCTTTTCACACTTTAAGCCACATTGATGGACACTTAAAGCTGACATGTGACATCCATGGAAAGCTCTACGGGCACATAAAAATCAAAATGACCTTGATGTGGTGGTCAAGTAACAGCATCGTCTCTTCACTGTGGGCTGCGGTCCCGTAAAATGTTTTACAGCTCAGCCGTGCCATGAAAACAACAGAATCACTGTTCACAGTCAGTGTCAACATCATTGGAACAATACACTAAAACAATGCAAACCTCAAATCAGGTTAAACATTTATTATAGTGAAGGAAAAAGCCTAAAATACAACTTTAAAACATTTTAAAAATAGTTACTTGTGATGATGCTTGGGTATATTTTAGGTTTGGTGGTGTTTTTTATCTATTTACAGCACAGACACGGAGCGGTCTCACAAAAATATTGAAAACTGCAAAACTTTATTACAGTGTAATTCAGGAAAATTCTCTTATGTGACCCGGGTCTCCGCGAACACATGCCTGTCTCTCTGAACCTGGCACTTCCCTTTGAGTGGCACAGGTCATCGCTCAGCATCTGCCTCCAATTCCCTTGATGGTGGTTTTCAGGTTATTACCCGTGGCTGGTCAGGTGCAAAAGGACTTTATGACGCGCAGGAATGAAACACTGTGGGGGTTAATCGATGATTCACAAGGATGGACTTTATCACTGTCTAGACAGGCACTAGAAGATGAGCATGTGGTTTAAGTTTCTTACTACTTCTTTTCTCACCCATTTGTATGCGCTCTTTCAAAGAATGACGTTCTTGTGAAACACCCTGGTAATTTTCGATCCACGTCCTCAGCAACTCACACCATACCTGCAGTGTTGTTTCATGAATGTATTATGATCTGAGATCTGTAGTTTATTATTGCAAATAGAAATATGAAAGGTTTAAAACACAAAGGGAACAATACCTTAATACTTTACAGACTTCGTCAATATCGTTTCTTTAAAAGTTCTGTCAGATCAAGTAAGATTATGAAATGATACTATAAGAACAGACTGAATAAATTATAGCTTCAAAACTTTATGGACTACACTGCATCTTTTCATACCTTTGGGTCTTGAGAATCCAAAGACGATCCAGGACACATTTGGAAATGATTGGTTCAACTGTCCAGAAGGTGTTTCCAAAAAAAGTGTGAAAAATCCTATTTCAAAAAAGTCGAAGTCTCAAAGAAGCCAGAAAGCTAATGACACTAAGTGCCAGTGTACATTTTTTTTGTTAAGTGTCAATCCAAATAAATTACACCAGCCAATATATTTACAAAGACGACAAGTTAATTATGGAGGCTGTGTAAATGGTGCTCCACCAATTTTTTTTTTTTTTTTTACTGCAAGAAATCCTTTAAAGTACAGGGAAAATGAATCTCCCTTCGAAAGAAAGGCAAAAACAAAACGCAGATGGGTGTAAGTTTTATGATGAGCCTGTGTCATATATCAAATTTATCTACTCAGGTCACTGAAACGCCCCATTTTTTCCCACAGGTTTATGACATTAACTGATGATTAGGATGTTTG
This sequence comes from Coranthus polyacanthus, assembly GCA_037367275.1. Classification (NCBI taxonomy): domain Eukaryota; kingdom Metazoa; phylum Chordata; class Actinopteri; order Kurtiformes; family Apogonidae; genus Coranthus; species Coranthus polyacanthus. The sequence continues at coordinate 20,670,046 of JAPQRN010000009.1, forward strand.
TATAAATCAGCAAACTATGGAGAAGGTAAGAGAGAAATGAAGGGGAAAGATTTAGGGCTTTAAATATTTTATTTACGCTGCCTTAAATCTACTCAAGCTGTGACAGAAATGTGTTTTCCCCTCACATTAGAAAAAAGGAAAGTTAAAAGAGCAAAAGGTGGGTGGAGAAAAAGGTGGAGTGGCTCCGATTAGCCCACATGTTGGTAATTTATCACACATAAACCTCACACCTAATTTTCACACCTGTAGCTCAACGTGCTGAAAGTCTAGTAATTCACTCACTCGCACAGACCCACACCCTCCCACGCATACATGCTGCTGAGTGGGTCTTGGCTGTGGGTTTCCCTCGTTGCAGGAGGAGAGCGAGGACATCAGGCAAAGATCAGTAAAGTCGGCGGGCATGCTTGGCATATTTGCACCCCATGTAGCGTGGCTCTCCCTCTCCTAGTCTAACCCGTGTTCTCTCTGCCTTCCCTATTTGTCATCACCTTGACTAAACTCATCCCGACTTCCAGCTCACACATCTGAAAAACAACAGTGGTTGGATTTTGGACCTCACATACGTGCCAGAAAGTAAAAACATAGCTGCAGATCCAGATGGGAGATACTTTTGTTCAGGTGCCACACAAAAGAGATTGTAAAATAAAATAAAAAAAAAGATATAATGTGAAAAATATGCATTCCTATCACTGACTTTCAGTGTGTATAATAAACCAATAAACAATACTGATGTATTATATTTCTCTTTCTCTTGTATTTTATTCATCTCTGAGTTTCTGTAGCTTTTTAGTTCTCCTGATTTATTTCTAACAGCTGGGTGAGGTTACTTTAGACAATCGTAATGAATTGACTTAGATTATGTTACATTTAATATGCACAGAGTAATGCGGAAAAGCAGTGTTTTTTAATGTCAAAGACAAAAAATTAAATCCCTACATTTGATTTAAGTGGTGTAAAAGCATACTTTTAAGCTTGAATTATGTATGAATACCTTAAAATTGTATTTTATAGCCAATTAGTGAAATACTTTATGCTTTGCTGAACATATGTTATGATCCTCTGACACACATGAAATGCAGTTTTACTTTTCGGATTTGTTTGGAAGAAATAAAAAAGAACCAGGTGTAGGAAGAAAAAGTGTGCTACCTAAACAAACTCAAATTTCAATAATAGAAAAATTGGGAAAAGGAAACCAGCCTGTTTTGCCAGCTGAGCTCTGGGAAATACAAAGAGCTTAAAATTAGAGATGGAGACAAAACAGTGAAGACAGAAAGCAAAACAAGAACTCTCCTTACAATTTTAAAACAGGCTAGCTTCCTTTCATTCAGAACTTGAGTACACAAAATGTGGACGTCTGTTACAAAGTTCTACCTCATTAACCCTTTAACAAGATACAACCTCACAACCCTCCTCGCCCGCCGAGGCCAGCAGGGAGATCTGAGGTGATCACCAGGGTCAAAAGTGGAGTGCACCACAGGGGACAGATGGCAAAGACCTGGTCTCACTTTCACACATGCTGTTTGTCACAAC
>JAPQRN010000009.1:20671675-20683680 GCA_037367275.1 Coranthus polyacanthus
CCCCCAAACATCAAAGCCTTATTTTTCTCTCGCAAAAAAATGGACTGGATCCAATATCTACATTGGGTATTTCAAGGGAAGCTAACTCAACCTCGTTGTTTCCTTGCCTCACTAAAGTCTGCTTCTCATGAGTGACCTGGCAGCACCATTAGTGGACTGCTGTGGTGGTTAGAAGGTTAAATAATGAAAACCACTGATGGAGATTATATTTGTAATGAAGATGCCAACAGCCGCTTGTCTCTAAGTGTGACCAAGCTTGACTTGAAAGACACTCCAAGAGCACATATCTCTGCCAATCCAGTCCACTAATTCAACCAAACCCATATTTAAAAAATTGAGGTTCTGCCCTTTTTCATGGATCTGATCCAAAATTTAATGGGTTCCTCCTTGGCCCATGCCCTACCCTTCCACCACGTGTCATGAATATTGGAGCAGTAATTTTTGCAAAGAAACAATGAGTAAAACAGGTAACATAACCTCCTTATAATAATAACCCAAATGCAAAAAATATACGCTCCATTTATGGTATATTGTACATTCATAAGCTAGTCACACGCATTAATCATGTACATTTACAATACAAAAGACTTTGAAGTTCATCTAAGGTGTTCTGTAGGCCTGCGATATACAGCTTGTTTAGACAGGTACTATATCCAGATGAGCGCAGCCACTTCCCATCTTTAGCAGGTGTCTGGGTCACATCTGGCCTCCTGCTCTAACACCACAACAACACAACTGCACCTGAACCGCCGGCACTCCCGGACTTCTCAACAGGAATCGGCTTGTGTTGCCTCTAGAAGCTCACACTCGACCCTCGGGAATCATCATTTTTTCCCCTACAATCCTATGTGAGAGTTTTGGGGGAAAATACTTTAATAAAATATGTAGGATGAGTGTATTTTAAAGGCCAAAAATGTCCAAACAGGGCACATAATGTAAAATGAATACAGCGTGTGTGGAAAGTTAATTTCCTGTTCTGTGCTTCTGGGTGTAGAAATGTTATCTGCTGCCACACAAAAAGTCAACCTTGGTATGTGGGTGAGCTAGGATTTAACAAAGGTGTTAGATGTTGCAATAAAATGAACTTTTGGATGAAGAAACAGCGACTAGCTTCCAAAATCTCTGGGTGGCATGAGGTCGCTAAGTGTATTATTACATGGAAGCGACAGAGTCAGATGCATGAAGCCGTACCTGTCTTGTGCGTGCATGCCACAATGTTTACTGTTACAAATGAGCAGCAAATTGGGTTGTATTGTGTTGTAATGTATTGGCTGTTGTTACAACAAAGTTCTAAGGCACTGGATGTGCCAACGAGCTATGCAATGAGTCAACCAGAGGAGTAGTCTCTTCTTCTCTAAACAGTCAGACCGCTGCAGAAAAACAAAAAAACAAAAAAAAAAACCTCTCGGATGCAATTTCTTTTTCTCTAAAAACAGCCTTAGAGCCAATGTGTTATTTGAGTTCTTTTAGAGAATACACTGTTCCACATGTAGCTACTCATATGCATATGCATGTGTGGATTCATGATAATAACCAGCCCCACATTGTCCATGACACTCCACCACTGTCCATTACTGCACCAAGGCAGTACCATCTCTAAAGCCATTAGCCGGTAAACATGTAAACTACAAGTGACCCCTGTCTTCAGATACCTATTAGTTATGACTCCTGCTGGTGACAGCTGTTTACACAGCTAAGGCCGGTGCTCCTAAGACCTGGCCCCAGTCCAAATAAAATAATATCCAGTTAAGGAGAAGTGAGCCAAGATGTAATACAAGTGCATAACTAGAGGGGAAATGAGTGAAGGAATCTGAGAAATGTTAATGGACTTTTTCTTTTAAAGCTTCATACATTTGTGTCTAGCATTTCTCTTTACCACAGACTTGTTTCATTGTCTGGACTTTAAAATAAGATTAGTGAAAAACCCAAAGTCAAAACAAAAAGTGACCAAAAAAACAGTCAAAAGCAGTCACCGCATTTGATGTCCTCTTTGACAGAGCAAAACATAAAAATGTACTGTGTTGAAAGAATAACACCACTTACAAATTGCCCCCATAATTAGACTTTTATTCTGCCTTTTTTTTTTACAGCGTGTGTGTACAGATCTGTATACTGACCCTGTCTGGCATGCAGCCAGAGCAAAGCATAAAAACCTACATAAGTCAGCACAGACACCAACAAGCTAAACAACAACAAAGACCGCAACGACATAACAACTGGGCCATTCATGCACTGTGTTACAGTGAGCAAGACTGGGTCCAGCAGTGGAGAAATGTCTCGGCTTTGCAGAGGAAATTGCAACTGAAATGCACTCTGATGAGCGCATGTGAAAAAAGCATTATCCATTGTGTAGGTTTAACAGGAGGCAAAAGTTCAAATCAGTGAAGTGTTACTCTGTGAAGACACTGCCTCTGCACCAGTGTATATATAACAAATCCAGTGTCTTAGTAAAGTATTGGGCCAGCACAACCCTCCAGCTTTATTGCTATTTGCCATAAATTCTAGGAGCTGGAGGGATGAGCTCTATTTATCTAAAAAATAATTCTCTTATATTGTATTTTGATGACGGTGGTGGACATTGCAGTCTAACATATCAGCCTGAATCTCCCACACGTTGTTGTTCGGTTGAAATCTGATAACTGCAAAGGTCTTTTCAGAATTCTTAAAACACTATACCCTACCCCCAAATAAAAACCCTACATGTATGTAGACTTTTTTGGATTTCTCCTCACATTCATTCAGGTATTTCCTTTAATTTGTCATCAGTCTGTATTTTACAACCCAACAGCAACAACCAGCAAACTGTGAGCTGTAATTGGATTGACAATATGTTGGATCTGCCCATAAAAGGCTGATTGTGAGAGGCGTTGGTGAGGCCACCATTCAGTCTGGCTGTCCTCAGTTTAAAAAAAAAAAATCTAATTTCTTGGTAGAACTTGCTGACCCTAACACCAATAACACTTACCTTAAACATGTAGCAAGTGTTTTTTGGCCTCTTGCAGGCAGTGCAACAAGCTGACAATGCAACAGTGACATATTTTAATCCTATAAAGAGTATATAGTACTCCTCAATATTGTGAACTTGTTATTAGTAATAGACAATATAAAAGCAATATTTACTTGCTTTTTACACTGTTTTGGTGTCCACCAGCCCCTGAGGGGGAACAAGGTTCAATATGTAACATTTGTGAAGAAACTCACATGCATTAATTACTGTTTTATTTCCAATGTGTGAAGGATCGTAACATATCTTAATAAATGAGCAGCTTCTGCAACTGTCTGGATTGCCTACATCCATGATAGCAACCTGACTGATTTCTAGGTAAAGGGCTCAGGGCCCACAAAAATCCCTTATGCTAACTCCAGAGTTCTCCAATGCCTCTCTTCTGCTACTCTCCAACAGCAACAGTGTACAGCACTAACTACCATTGACTAACGCCAATGAATGACCGGCTTCCAAAACAACACAGACTCACACGCAAACTTCACGTGAGCACATAATCATGCACCTTTAAATCATAAATGCCGCACTGTGCTGCATTTGTAAATGAAAATATTTGACCCTATTCAGGTAGCGTACACTGGGTTTACCATTGCACCTGGAAAAGCCAGTAAGAGTAAAGTTTCTGGCCATATGACAAAAACAATGATGTCAAAGAAGTTCAAAAGTTCCTAAGAGAACTGCAGAGCCAGGTAATAACTCTTTCCTTACAAAAACCAACCTGTTTAGCATCATTGTCATTTGATACAAAAAAAAGTCTTGAGCTTTTTTAACCATGTAGAATCTAAATTTCCTGAGCGATTTATTTCCAGTGGTAGAGCTGGGTGTGACTTGCAAGGTGAAGTTGGAAGAAACTGGCAGAGGTAGTACGGAAAATAGTACAAAACAGCAGAACGCAAAGACTGTTCATCTGTCTTGTTTTTCCACACTTAAGGAAAGCAAAGAGCTGAGACACGGCTAATGACAACAGGATGCTAGCCAGTTAGCTAAAGACAGAGGTGCTTTCTTATCTCTCAGGTAATCGCACCACTCATCAAGATGAGTGACAATTATTGGGGTTGGAGCTTGAACAACTCTGGCGGGACAAGCAATACACTTTGCTGCCTCAAGGCGAAATGTTGTGTAGTGTAGCTTCCATTACATGATTGATCTACAATCTTATTGCTTTTCTTTGATAACAGACAAATGCATGTCTCATTTAATCATACCTCCACTGCTCTGTGCATCCCTTCTTACCATCACTCGCCTTCTATCTGCTCTTGCTGTTCTGACCACATAAATCAACAGGGAATGACCCTCGAAGCCCTCTTTACATCTGACATGCACGCTATGTTGCCCTCTCTGTACCCCCCCTCATTCTCTGTCTTCCTCTCTCTCCACAGAGGGAGTCAGAGAGACAATGAGCTCAGCATCGAGGCCCAGTAATGACTCCCAGCCTTGTTCCTGATTAAAAACACACCGGGTGCTTCTGCACTCCGCAGGCAGCCATGAGGCCTTCTCCTCCTCACACCACAAGGCCTAAGAACTACAGTTTGAGATAGAACCATAAGCCAGCCTCAACACAGCTCCAAGCCCCAGAGAAAAAAATCCAATGTGAGTCGTACACACTCTAGTATTCAAAGCTCATGTCCCAACTAGTCCAAACCCAATTCCACAGGCAAGTCTTCATTTAGTCTAAGGGTGCCCAATTACCAATATTAACCCCAGCCTCAGCCAAAACCATAACAAAGCCATAAGGCATGAGGCTGCTTACAGTTCCTGGCAAGGATGCATTCTGGGTGGGGCTAAAATATCTTTTCACATATTTGCATATCTTTTAAAGTGTGCAAGATTTATCTTTCACACAACACCATGATCATACTGACAAACACCTCAGGTTTTACCAAGTATTTATATATATATATATATATATATCTCTGCTACAGATTTGCTGTAATTACACAGTGCATCGTGCAGTCAGTAGGCAACAGAGGGGGGCTGCAGCACCTTTACCTTTACCTCTCCATGTCCATAGTTGGGCCGCCAAATTACAGGCGAGCTCCGCAGAGAGACGCTTTATTGCATCTGACCAGCTCACTTCCTCTCCATACCAAAGGCATTGCATGCTGAGCTTTATTTTGATGTGGCGTGTAAGCGTAATTAGAGGTCCCATAAAAGCAGGGAGAGGGGGAAAAAAGAGACTTGTCCATCTGTCGAGTGTTAAGGGGTGGGTACGGGGGTAGCGATCAGAGCCCCATGCTTCCCTGTTGTTAGAGCAGCAGCCATTCGAACACGCACTGATGCAAACAGCCCTCTGTGCCAAACTACCGTCTGTGTGTGTGTGTGTGTGTTTGTTTCAACACACATCAGTGTATTTTCTCAAGGGGCCTCCTTGAGTTTCAGATTTCCAGGCCTTGCAGATCAATGCAAAATAGGTACAAGTCGGTACGCACACACAGGAACACACTGACATGGCAAACGAGCAGATACAGCATGTCCTCCGTGGCTCTTCTCACATCTAGGGCAGGTGGTGAGTGTGAAATCAGATGCATGTTGCAAAGTTACTGAGCTGCGTGCCAAAAACTTGTTTCAGTTTGATTTAGCTTTAATTAGTAAACAGCAATGGGGAAATTGGTCATTTTTAACAATTCCCCTGATCACATTCATTGAGGAAAAACACAATGGATGCCTATTGTATCCACATCGTTACCTCAAAACAGCTCTTCACTGGCTTCTTTTAGAGGTGTGTATTAGTAATGTGAGAGGTAAGTAGTCTGGAAGTGCATTTCAGTGTAAGCCTGAGGGCCTCCATCTCCGGCTCTAGGCAGCTCTCCTACCTGTGAAGCCCTTGTATGAGTCATTTTTTCAAAAAATGCTCCTTTTGTGTTGTTGTTTTATGTGTGGCACTTAGAAATGATTCCCACATTAGACTTTTTATGGCCCAATAAACTTGAGAGAATTGGACCAAATTGGCTGGTCATATTTAGTAGCTTTATAAGGAAACATATTAAGGTGTAATTGCTTCAGGGGAGTGTACATTTGAAGGAATGAGCATAGGTAAGGGTTACAAAATCACCCTTACACTCAGGAGGGACACTGCAGTTTTTGTCTGCTGCTACAGTTTCCAGTCACCATGAGAAAAGATGGAGTGTATTAGAAGATTTATATAATAAGTTCATTTTATTTCACATTTCCGAAAAATGAACTTTTACAGTGTGGTAAAATGTAGCCTGAAATAAAAACATCTGTTTGGCATTTGTCTTTGCCAGCGTATGTGATTCTCTGATGACAATGATTGGGGGTGGAATCGAACATCCCCTTGTGTATTCCCCCCATGAAGAAAAGCAGGACCAGTTCTGTGCACAGCGAATGGCTCTTCGCTGTGGTGTGATTGAAGAAAGTAGCAGTGTTACAAAACAGCTCCCTAAGCCATAACAGCACCCTAAGAGATGACAGATGAATATGAATCCCCTCTCCCACCCTCCTGCGTCACTCGGTTCACAAACCTAACCCTAACCGAACGTAAACACGTGATAAAGGTTGAATTAGACTGATTTAAATTCATTAGACGTAACTGGATTTTTGGATTGTGACGGGATGCTACAATAGATTTTTTTCTATGAGAAAACAAAGAAAAAGTGAGCCAGATCATCCCCACTCTGTCACGTGGGGTCTGAAAGAATCTCTCTGTGTCTCTCTCGCCAGTAGAAAGTTCATGCCACTGCATGTTTTTTCCTCTGCTGGGCTTTTCAACAGGGTAGCATGGCATGAGTGCACTGAGGAGCCTTTCACCAGCTTCATCTGATACTGCTGTGACTTGGAGCAGGAGTTGCGCTACAGGCCAGGATCGACATGCATGGGTTAGTAGGTCAAACAAGGAGCTAGTCTTTCGACAGAGTTCGGAGGCTGGGTCAGACTAATGTGATTTATCAATACAGCACATAAGTGAATCATTGTCTTAAATGGCCATGATAATCCCTGAGACAGGCCATGGTCATGATTGGCTGAAGAGCTGGGGGTGGTAGGTGGAGGTGAAGAGGGCGCTTGTCAAAATGAGTGTGAATGTTGTTCAGGACCTGATGTCTTTGTCAGAGCACTAGGAACATGCACCTGCAGGGTGTCTGTGTTTCACTCTGCTGTCTTTTTTTCTCTTAGACACACACACACACACACACACACTAAAGCACACATGCACAGATTTGCATGTATCGAGGCTCGGTTGATAGGGCCTGGGAGAGAAAAGACGGAGCTCTGTTTCTTGACGCCGGAGATCGGGCTCAGGTCAAGACTCAGCTCACTGTAATCCCTCTCAGGTGATGCTGTTCACATTCAGCCGTTTCCAGCTGATCTGCTTAAATATGCCTTCCTCATCCCCTAAAACGCCCCCACCTCTCCCCTGGCCAGCACAGCCTTACGTATGAGGACTATGAAAAAGCGGGGGCAATGAGAGCAGGGTGGCAGCCACTCTGTCAAACTTAAGATCAATTTTCAGATTTTCTGTAAAATGATCAATCTGCGGGCAGGCTGGAAAACCTACCTCATATGAATAAAACAAACAAAATCCTTCACTTTAATGGAATAAAATGTCCAGATTCAGTGCTCCCATCACCTGGATTAAAGTAGCATCATGTGAGAAAGCCTTGTTAACAGACATGCCATCTGCGGGGCTTTTTCACTTTTTCCAAAGGCAAGAGTGGCAAGACTGGTTTAAAAGCAGCTTCTTGGAGTGTTCCCTCTCCTCCCCGTTAGGCACTTAATCAACGTATTATATTGCACTCAAGTACTGCGTTCCAACATTAACGCTTACACCCTCAAACCTGGGACTTTGTGCAAGCTTTCAGCACAGTAAGACCTGATTTCCAGGGCTTAAAACGAGCCTCTGTGGTTGAGGATTTAGTGTTTATCTGCATCCAAAGATGATATAACTTTCTAATTTATACATAAAAGAAAGGCATTAAAATCATCTTTCTTCACCTATTTTGTTAACAAACTAAAACCACTCTTCACATGAGCCAAATACCTGAGAATATAAAGTTTCTCACATTATCACTGTGACAGATCGGGAAAAAAAATGTTTTATTGGCTGTCTATTTGACTCCCTGTTGAAAGAACTCCATAATCAGCTAGACACCATGACTATTTACTGTGGATTTTGGCATCACAAATACAACACACACACCCTTGTTATGGACTGTCACCAGCGGTACTAAATGTCACGGATCTCTGACCTCACTACCTCCACCCTGTACGCTGCACTGGTTTCATCTAATCACATTTGTCCTTCAAAACACTGGAGAATGCAGTTCAGTAACGGATTACACAGTTGGAAATGATCTAAAACAAGATGTGGCCTGGGATTTCTGTTCTTGAACAGCACAGATGTGGAAGGGTTAACAGTATCACATGGCAACTTTTCACCACTCTGACTGCTATTACCTACTCATTACCTGTTTAAACATCTGGGGGCCCACTGCATATATCTGTTCCTCCAGGCAGCATTGGTACTCGAGCCTGATTTTATGTAGTCAGCAGGTGGCATCATTAGCCAGAGAATAAAAATGAAAAGTAATACCCTTGTGTCTAGCTATGATATCATAGCAAGGCTCATTGGCATCATTTCCCTGTTTCTAGTAGGCAAGATAGGGGGTAAGGAGGTGTAAATTTAATATGTTTTGTCATCTGTTTTACATGAAAAAATGTATGTAAGATTACCACAGGCAAATGGAAGGTTGGGTCATGCCATGTAGTATGTAAGCAAGACAAGATCAGCCCAAAAACCACAGAAAGATCCCAATCTTGACTGTGCTCATACATTTCAGCAATGGCTGTTTTTCATTCTTGACATCCCCTAATTATAATGGCATCTACATCCCTCACACCTCACTTGGCAGTGTGGCTGTACGTGCATACAGTATATCAACTGCAGAACTCTACTTTGTCATGTATGTAAAAATGAAAAGACATTTGTTAAATTATGCAGGATGTGTTTTGTTACGCATAAAACAGTTACGCCTAGGGAGCAGAGTGTGGCCAAATTGAGTTTCAAACGTGTCTGGGTCTCAACACTTTTGAACGGTTTGGATAGCTCCCTGTGCATGCCAGACAGACTGTATATAAAGCTGTCACAGGAACCTTGAGGGCTAGAAAAATATTCAAGCATTTCTGGGTCTATTGGACAATGATCTCTTACACATGCTTCTTTCAATATAACTGTGATAAATAAAGGAAGGAAGCAAATACCGAAAACTTGGCCGACTGCCACTGCTTGCTAGAATGGCACTTTTGGCCCAAAGTGCTGTTTCCAGCAAACACACACACGCATACACTTTAAACATTACAGTATAACCTGTACATATTTGCATGGGATTAGTTTGACAAGTGTAACATCCGTTCTGAGAGCTTGCAGTAACAATGTATAGCTTATAGTGCTCAGCCTAAAGCTGTTCTTGGGGTCAAATGTGTAAGTTAACCTCTTGATCTCATCCCCACTAGTTCGCCCTCCCCACCACTCAACCTCTCTTCCTTTCTCTTTCTCTCTCTCTGTTTCTATCTATCTCTCTCACACACACAACCTGGCACCTATAGACAAATGCATAGACTGATTTCAGTGCTCGACCATACAAAATACCCGTCAGATATAAGCAGTTCCCAAATCGTACTAAGAAAATTAACTTACATACTAGGATCACACAATCCTTAGAGAGAAACACACAGGGGAGCCGAAAAACGTGTGTGTGCCAGTACCTCGCAGTGACTGCCTGATTATTTGCAGATGGGCAGTGGAGGACTTGCAGAGTGTGGAGGTTCCCCCTGGCACGCAGTGCATATGATTAAATCTGTGATTGCCTTACAATTTACAAGACCCCCTCTCCTCTGACTTTAAATGAGTTTTTCTACTGTACTACAACTTTGTGCGGGTGTTGGTAAAGCCTTCAGCGCTCTGGTTACCGTGCGCAATTCGGATCAAGTCTACTCTTACGGTCACCCCGAGGACTTCGGCGATGTGTTATGTCACAGATCTGAGGAGGACTTGGCGGGGGCACAGTTCCTAATCCCACTGTCTCCTCATTCATTCAGAGTATAGACTAGTATTTACAAAAGGGCTGATCCCCCGCAAACTCCTGCGCCTCCGCTGAGCGATTGTTATGCGGGTTTCCTACCAACTGTTCAAAGTGGTTATGAGATCAATTAAAACCAGCTTAGGGGGCTGGAGTGGAGATGTGCAATTCATAAGTCAGAAGAAGGGGGTTTCGTATCCATTCATTAAATAACTCCCACGATACGACCCCCCACCCCCCTTGTTCTCGCTCCCTGAAGACCACTCCGCAACAGCAGCTTTTAGCAGTTTCGCATGTAAATAATATAGGGTGCCCTTTGTTGTGCACTTTGGGGCCACAACATCGGGAAGTATCGTTTATTGTCAGTCTAACAGCGTGGTTTAAAGACAAGTAGCCAATTCACTGACGCAACGCGTTTTAATATTAATTTTGGACAGCCACACGCGTGGCCAATTTTGCGCACATTTTACGCATTAACTACCGTCTCCGAAATCATTACATAATCTGGAAAATCTTCTTTCAAGAGGTTAATACGTTACATCAGATGATGCGATACAGAGTTGTGGCTCAAAAATGAATTACAAATTCCTTTCAACTTGAATTACTGGAATGTTCCAATAACAGTGATCTGACATTACGATTTGATGTCAGATCACAGATTAATTTTTTTCGGACCTTCTACATGTATTCTGCGCACTGTGCTCTGTGAGAACCTCCAGACAATGTAGGTACGAGAAAGAGACGGACTTTTTTTAAAACAGAACGCGTGCAACACAACATGTTTAGGGTCGCTGCCGTTGCCTTCCACGACCCGCAGAAACTCTTCGCCCATCTGTTAAAGTCACTCCCTGGATGCTGCTATAAGACGTAGGCTATAACCTCGTGTTACCTCTTTTGTTTCTTCTCCAGCGGTGCGAAGGCGCCTGACAGTTGCTGTACTCCATACAGTTCAATACGATCAGGGCAAATGAGAAGAGTCGAAACTGCATCTGGACGGCGATCTGTTGTTCGGACTCCAGTAAAAAGGTGCCAGTGGGGCTTGGGATGAATTCTCTGACTTTATAATGTCCTCCTCCAGTTTCTTTAGTCGATCCTCAAATGTGTCAAACATCAGACGAGATGCGACATGGTATCACGTCGCCGATTGGGATCATTTTATGAAGCGCGCTGAACCTCCAGTCACCAAAAGTGTCCGTTTTGGTGCGCTGCGAGAAGAATGACAAAGGAGGTTACTGTGATAACAGTGTAACGAAATCAACACCTTCCTAAACAGTGATGCGTGGGGTGTAGGGGGGCTAAAGGAAAACCCAATAGGTCTTCTATGTGTTAATGTGCTATAACAATCACAGATGCAAAGGCAATGTGTACTGCTCAAACGCCCCCTCCAAAATGAGTGCAAACGTGCGTAATAGTTGCCAGAACGCTCCGTGGAATAACGTGGTAGTCTATACCTTGCATCAGATGAAGTGTAATTCCGCTCCGGTCCACTTTTAGGTTCCCACTGAGTGCAAGTGCGGCTCGGGAACATGCAGCATCCCTCTTTGTAGGAGAAACTTGTTTCTTCAGCAGAGAACAGAGGTCCGAGGAGGAGGGAAAAAGGTGATCGTGGTAGAGAAGGATTTCCTCTTCACAGTAAAAAAAAAAAAAAAAAGCTTAGAATCCGTTTACCTGCGTTTCCTGACTCAACTCAACTCGTCCGTGTCCTGTATCGCAGCAGAAACAAACTCACATGTGTTGCTTTCTTAGAATGAGCAGAGCGGAAAACGAGACCCGGTGAGTCTGCGTTTTGTGCGCTGCTGAGGTTGAGCGGTGACTGATTCCCAACTGGTCCTGATGCTTGCTGCCGTTTTCTCATATAGCGCCGTGCTGCTGTCACGTGTGGAGATTTCTAGTTTTGTGTTTCTTCTTATTTAAGATGTTGAAGATGACATTTCATGTAGTCCCCTCCACCCCCCACCCCCGAATCC
>JAPQRN010000009.1:20690353-20750886 GCA_037367275.1 Coranthus polyacanthus
CCCCACCCCAGCTCTAAAATTAATGGTAATCGTCGGAGAGGCTGTAATTGTGGAACATGAATAAATCATTCAATAATCGGAGGGTTTCCGAGGCCCGTGCTTTCACACTGACCTTCGCGACCTCTTCAGCCGGTACCACGTGAGCCGGTCACTGGAAGATGAGGCTCTCCTTCACTCTGACCTTACTTACCTTGTGCGGAAAGACATAAAGACCTGGCACTCTTCCTCTCCTCGCTGACATTCAAACGCTGGCTGCTCGTCAACTCTGCAGATCATAATTACAAATCACGCAGGGAACGTGACTGCAGTGTTGTGACAGCGTCGTAGACGTCTAGCTGACATTAAAAAAAACAAAAAAAAAAAAAACAAGAGCGAAGTGCAGTGAAACTTCTGCTTTACAGGACAGTCTAAGGGCCTTTCTCGAACCGTCGTGATCACTTTCAGCAACTGTAGCACATCCTGATTAGACCAAGTTGTGAATGCTCTACCCCCTTCTGCCACTAGGTGTGGCACTTAATCTTTTATTTATTTCAGGAAATTATTTTCATGTGAGTTTCAAGTGCATTGGCCATGCCAGTAATTCTATATCAGGCGAACCGGTGTGATGTCAGGACAAATACCCAACTTTTAATAAGACAAAAACACAATAATAAACCAAAAACATGTGTATTCAACGTCACACTCGAGTCTGGATTGAAAGTAAATGTAATAATTCTAATTGTAGCTGAATGATATTACATTAGAAAACATTGCATTGGTCATTTTGGATGTCCCCGAACAAACTTCCGATTTCAACATCAAGTTTTAGGTTGCACTCCGACTTTACGCCAATCTGTACGTGAAACATCAGAGAAAGCGGTGAAAGAGAAAGAGAATTAAAACCCTCAGGCAGTAAAACGCATACACTCAAGTGCAAGTTTCCATTTCGTCACTGGAAGTGAAAAAAAATATGTGGTGGTGGTGGTGAGGGGGGGGGGGAAACCTTTGACAATATGTAAAAAAAAAAAAAAAAAAAAGAAAAAGAAAAGAGGATTCATGGTTGTTTCCTTCCCAAAACCTATAGTGACCTTTGTCCTGCCTTTGTTTATTTATTTATTCAGAGAGCAGTGACAGACATTGTGGTCAGGAGGGCTGTTAGCCGCAGGCCTGCTGTTGGTTTGGATTCCTCTCTAAAACAACATCTGAGAATGCACTGTTAGGGTGAATGTGATAATTTAGGCCTCCAGCACTTTTATTTTCATGATGTGTCATGGAGAAGGGGGCCGGTAAACCAATCACTTTATTCTCTCCACCAAACCCCCCCCCCACACACACACACACACACACACACCAACACCACCACCACCTCCACCACCACCTCACCTCACCTCCCTACAAGTGGAGCTGTTGCAGTGCACAGAAGTGGAGGTGACGTCAGCATTTGGATGGCCTGGCTCAGAGCCTTTAATGCTATAACAGCAATGAGGGGAGCTGCTGTATACTCTCTTCATCAAAGATCCAGACTGGATGGTCCTCAGAGTGGGATGTTGCCACAGTTTAGTAGCTTAAAAAAAAGAAACAAACAAAAAACAGGCTAAAGCGGTCATCTAAGTCGCAATCTCCAAAATGTCAGGGAGAGGATAAGAGTAAGAAAAGAGAAAGTTCAAGCTATAATTAGAATCTTTCCATGTTTGTGGCTCCACATTGCAAAAGTCAAACTTCAGTATCCAGAAATGACGTAACGCGACATTCATAAACTGAAACCTGAACGATTGGAGAATTTGTGAGTAAAATAACACGATTTACAGTCTCCATAAATCTGATAATTTGCTGAAACATGTAAACCAAAATCTAAAACAGAGAATAAACCTCTCACTCCCAGTAGGCTTGAAACGTGGCTGTAAAACATTTCCGTGTGTCTTCACAAAGCACAGAGGATCTTCACAGTGGTTACAACAAATTCCAAGTTTTCAAAGCGGAAAAAGTGTCAAGATGTCCATAAAAATGTAAAAACAGACTGCTGAGCCCTGTAGGGGTCAATGTTTCCTACTCAGGTCTCATATGAGATACAAGGCTCTTTTTCATTTGTTTTGGATTTTTATTTAGTCTTTCAGGTGTTTTTTTTTTTTAATTTCAGTTTATTTTTACTTTTACAAGCGTATTAAGTAGAGTCAATTTTATTTCAAGGAATAAAAACTGAAACCTGAAAAATGTAGGATGAAAGAATGCCTGATATTCAATATGATTTCTAAAGCCATTGTTTATTAAAGTTCCCACATTGTGGAAAATTTTATTCTTATACGCCAGAGCAGTGCTCGGTAATTTGCACCCACAGCTAAGTCGAAATCAAAAGTTTCAATAATTTAAAACAAACAATTCTGTTCTGTTCCATTTTAGTTTGTGTTGCACTGTTTATTGTAGTTTTCATTTTGTTTTTTTCAAAATTCGTTCTTATTTCGGCTAACAAAACTTTTTTCCCCCACTGTTTTAGTCTTTGTTTCCATAACTAGTCTGGTTGTGAAAGAAAGCCACATTTTCCTTTAACCGTGCATCTAGATGGTCTGGGTTCCTGAAACCTTATTGGACAGTGTGTGCATCCTGACTAAAGACATAAATTCACCTGCATGTAAAGCAGTATTGACAGAAAACAAGCCGAGCCGTAGAGCTTCAATCACTCCTGATGTGATGCGTATTTACAGCATTGCCTGCATCATTAACTACCGTTAAAGATTATTTCAAGTGAGATATTTACGTAGAATACAGTAAGTAGAGGGTTGATGTAGCGTCACGATATTAGGTGGTGTGCAAAACTTTATGGAAAATTAATACAAGGAAAGCCCCCTTCTTCTGTGGACTGGACACACCTTATTATAGTGTTAAAAGAGCGATATGCGTGCGTTCATGTCAAGTTCGTGTTCTGTCTGTGTTGTGCTGAGGGCTGGTTGTTTCTTGACGTTAGTGAACTCTGACCCAAGTCCTCTACATATAAATCAGTCTACAGGCTGTTATCATGGATGTAGGCAATCTGTTCACACATTGGAAATGAAAAAAAGCGATTAATACTTGTGAATTTCTTCACAAATGTTACATATTGAACCTTTAAGGAGCCTGTTTGTAGGGTCTGATACTTCATATGGACTACAATTACAAACAGGTGATGATTTAGTCTTTTTGCACGTTTCAGACTTTCGATTTAGGCTTGTAAAGCAGATGTAATTACATAAAATTCTTCTAAGTATATAATCTGTGTGCAAGAAGAAGAAAATTAAAGACATGTGAAGGAATGAAAGCCTGTTTGTGAGCAATTGTGATAAAGAAGGAGGGAGGGAGAGGCTGAGGACTGAGTTATGAGAAGGTCGAAAGCACAGAAAAGCGGGGGTGGGGTGGGACATTAAAAAGATTGTGTCCGTCTGGCTAATGGTTCTTTATGGCTCCCTCATGTCCTCAGATGGGCAGGATGACTGGCAGAGAGTGTGACCACTGGTAACTGTACATCACCTCTGTTTGCCCCCTTAAGCTGACGTCCAACTCAGCGAGGCTGCCTGCCACGGTGAAGCGAACCACTAAAACACCATAAAACCAACAGACTAAACAGCCATTCATCATTACTGCGCACACATGAGCCGCATCACACACAGCAGTCTTAACTGTCCCACTCAGTGACTCAATGCACACATTAAAACTTCATCAAGTATTACTGATACAAAAAAGTCTGACCACTCAAACCTCAGCCACCATTTGTAATGTCCAGAAATAAGGCAGTCATGGGTGAAAATGGTTTTGTTGGTCACTTTTATTGAATTGGTGATGACTTGACCCAAGTACAAAACAGTACTCCTTGAGAGACAAGTGTGGAAAAAAGATGTAACACAATGAGTAGGATGCATTCATCTTCTTTGTGTCTCTAAAATCCAGTTTCCTGACCTGCCCAGTTTGGTGTCTGGAAGAAAAGTGTGAAGAAAATGTCAAATTAGACCAATTGTAAAAACCAAGCAAGACAAAAGTATTGTTGTTGATTGTGGGAAATGCAAAAATGTAACATACATGTGCAAGCACTTAAGTGCTGACGTTTTTCCTTGTCAGAGTGTGTAATGTGTGTGTTCTGCTGGTAAGCTTTGGGTGGCTGCGAGAGCTGACAGGGACCCTAAGCAGCCGGCCCAGATGGCAGGCAGTTAAATGTTCTCTATATGTAAGTGATTTGTAGCCTTGAGGACAGCAGGATGTAATGGTGCTCTGTGAGCTGTTTGCAGCCTCTTTTGTCTAATTACAAAAACTCCTTAATGAGGGGGGGGCTTTGGTTTTTTTTACAGGACAGGGTTATGGCAACACTCCTGTTGCAGATATTCAAACAATAGGGAGGAGGGTAATTGAGCACATCAAAAGATACCCACAAAAGAGCCGCACAGTTAAAAGGTGAAAATTTAACATGTCATGGCCTTGGTGCTGTTAGGTGTCAGGCAAAAAAACCAACCCATCAATCGGCTTTCACAGACAGGCCTGTCTTCCAGCAGTTGGGAGCTGTGTGAAGCTCCCACATCTAGTTCAGAGTATGTGCGTGATTATGACATTCTGGGTAGTTTCGGTACTTGAACAGTCTACATACCACTAAAATGCACAAGGTCAACATCAAAAACACACTTAAATGGGATGACTGGACCCTGAGCCAGACATCTGCAGCAGGTCCTAAGTGCAGGGAACTCCAGGCTTTGAGTAATGTTCACCAAAAGCCAGTGTGAGGGTCCACCTTATTTATGTTGCTGAGCTGAGTCACTGCGCTCAAGCCTCGTTTTATGGTTGTTTGGAATCTACCTTGTCATTAGGCCTTTGAAGAGCAATGGAGGGATGAAAGCGTTAGCTCTGTTAAACTTGCTCTTACTGGTTTATTTCGTGTAAAGAGAGCTTTTGTTGACGGTTGTTCATCAACATTCTTTAGTCTTGTTCTTCTGAGCTGATCATTTGAGTCCCTTTGAACTGCACTAAGTTCATGGTGACCTTAAAGCAATCTGATCAGTCGAGGGCGTGATGTTTGCACTCGGCAACAAAGTGCTGCTTTGTGTGCATTTAGGATGTACAGTATGTGTGCTGCTCACCTCGTTCCTGTTGCTGTGGGCCTGCTTCTTCTCAATGTTCATGGCCAGCATTTGGCTGCGGAATGAGAGGCTCTTGGTCTTCTCAATCACTTGCTGGTAAGGTGATATAGCATTGTTCCCCATAACCACATGGCCCTTGAAATACAGAACAGAAAAACATGGACAATAGATTCACAATATCAACCAATGAGCCAATCACCTTTGATCTTGCAGAAAGACCCTCCTATAAACAACAACCAGAGGCTGCATAAGACCCATTCATATTTAGGCACATGTAGATAATTCTATATCATTTAAGAAAAATGGGCTATGATTTGCTGATTACAGAGAACCGCTGTGATGCGTATGCCAAAACACGCAGGTTTGACATGGAGCCTCACAAAGGGGACCTGTGAGAAGCTGCTACAGCTTACCCTTCAATTATAAAATCAGGACACAAATAATGCCACCTCATTCTTCTGAAGTCACACAGGAAGATCATCTAGAAAAGGCTTATGTGTATTTCACCACCATCCAAAAGCTTTGACTAATCGGTTAAATACTGGGCTGATCGATTGAAGAAAAAGACAGATGGTCTCACCAGTTTGGAGTCTATCTTGGCATCCAGCCTGGCGTTGCGAATAAGGTTGACAATCCATCTCTCAGCTTCCTCAGGTGTCATGTTCAGTTTGTCTGCCAGCATGCTGTTGAGGAGACGGAGGCAATAGGGCAACAGAGAGGATAAGGAGGTGTTTCTGGGCAGATTCTCCAAGAAATTAAGGAAATACCCAAACATACACAACACTCGCTGCAAACTCAATATAATGTTAATTTGATGTAGCAGCACTGCGGTCATAAAATGTTATATAAATTTAATAGCACCACATAACTCTCAGTTAAAGCCAGACTAAATTATGCAACCCAGTTGACAGAAAAAAATGTTGCCAATGTACGGTTCTGCAAAGCATGGACACATAATCTGTTTCTGAACAACAACAAAAAAACCTTCATATCAACATTTCTCAATACATGTCTATCATTGTTATAGTGTTTTAACCAACCATGTCAACAGAACTTTTTGCCTTTCCTCAATAGGCAGGATGTAATTTGGATGGATGGCAAAATCGACCACTCTGTCACCAGAGAGCAGAGTACAGCCGCCGTTTTTAGTTTTTAGGTTTACACTGGCAAAAACTGTTTATTACTTACGTTTGAGTGTAATTTCTGCCTAAACATACCCATTAAAATCATTAGTTAGATATAAACATCATTTTTGAGTGGTTAAAACACTATAACATTATACATACAGTATGTTGAAATGTAGATATGCAATGTGTTTTTGATTTAGAAACTTTATTACAAAATTATATGTAACACTTTAGAGAAACATACAATAGCAACATGTTGCACATTAGCTGCTACAGACTAGTCACCTTATTTATTTGACGATGTAAATATTCATAGCAAAGTGTTACACTATACAGCAAAGTGTTACACTAAAAGTAACTAAAACCATATCTAATGTGTTGTACTAATGGGAGTGTGATTTACAGACTTGTAAGAATAACTCAATTAGGAGTGCTGGGACACACTTGTTGTAAGCCTTTAGTGTCTGTGGTTACTTATTCCCTTACTCTCACACACACACAAACACACACACACCTGGCTGTAAAAACTTGTCGTGACATATTGGTCCAACTGTCCCTCAAAATGAAAGCCAGGTTGGAAACTTAGTTGCTCTTTGATATCGCAAGACGTGGATGTGTCACAGCAGAGGGCGGGAGGTACGAGGGTGGCTGGCATTCTTTGATCCAAAGCTTTCCCCTGTGCAGCTGGCTTCCCTTGTGGCTTTCAAAATAACTAGACCCCCTCAATACCCCCATCTAGACCCCCTTCCCCCCACATTTCCTGCCCCTTTCCTCCTGTCTGACCCCCACCAGCCTCCACGCCTACCACATTTCATATAAGGGCCCCAATAAATATCCTCAACCCCTCTGTGCACTGCCCACAATTACTACAGAAATCCTACTCATCTCAAAACCAACACACTGACCCCTCCCACCCTTGAAACACTTTAGCAATAAACATAGTTAATGAAATACTATAGGTCCAAATGTGTCACTGTATATAGCCTGTGTGTGTGTTTTTACAAAATGAGAGGGGTTATATGGTCTATACAAAAACAATTGATTTCACTAATTATCCCTTCCTGGTCTATCAATCATATTTTGTGAGACTTTAGTGAACAAACCAGAAAGTATCTTACACTTGGCCCAGACTACACCACTTTTCACGCAGCCATGGCTCTGCAAACACAGATCCCACCACCACCCTTACGGATTTCAACTGTCGCTCTGAGAGTGAGACTTCTTTAAAACATTCTTTTGGTGGAAAGTAATCTTATTTTGGCATTTGTGATAATGTCTGTCTTACCTCAGGGCTTAAAAAGAAAAAACAACTACAGCTTTCTAACCAATGGATATTTGTCAAATGGTGGCAAAACCACATAAAGAAGGGAAGTGAAATGATGTCAGTGTCTGGATGGGGCATTAAATGCATAAATAACAAATAAAAAGCATTACATCAGCATAATGAGCAAAATAGGGTTTGGTTTCCAAATGACAGTGCATATCTCTCAACACTTTCACTGCAGTGAAGAGATGGAGGAGGTGGATATTAAGACGACAGAAGTCCTTTGATTCATTTGCATCTCAACAGCCCAGGGGATAGAAAGCGGTATAAGAAGACTGATGAACTGTCACTCACAGCAACAAACTACTAACACTAGCTGTGCTGGACAGAATTACACATCAGATCATCAAAATCTGTGGAAAATGATGCATGACAACAAAATTGCTCCTATAGATAATTACTGGGGACCTAACAAGTATGGAAAAGTGTCAGCTCTCTAATGACGTAAGTTTAGGTTTTGATGGATAACACATGCCTGCAATCAGAGTGACACTACTAACATCAACGATGCTGGTAAAGTTTTACTTCAGAGGACGGTGACATCTAGAGTAAAGTCCTAATATAGAGTATAGCTGTAGGTCTTCAATACAGCCAAAGATGATCTTTAAAATATGAAATATGACATTTTTTACAAGATTTTAAAGTACTGCAAGAGGTTTTTGTTGCAATGCTAGTATTTGATAAACCTTACTGCATGTAAGTGTTTTATGTCCCCTGCTGTAGGGTTGTACAATATATTGTTACAGTATCATTACTGCAATGTGCACATGTACAATGTCAGGTAAAGAAAATTAACAAATCATGTTGCAACTTTGCTGCTTGATACAAAAGGAAAACCCCTTTTCCTACAAATATACAATAGGTGTGTGTCTGATACAACATGATTTACTCTGATTTAAGGGTTGTTGGATGCAGTGACATGAATGATCTGCAGGCACAGTAAACCACCAATCACAATCATTCTTGATCAGAACTATTCAATCCAAAAATTCTGGTATTTCTTCATATTGCAAAGTATAATCGCAGAAAAAAGAAAGATATTGCAGTGTCAGTTTTTAGCAATATCACGCATCCCTACTCTGTTGTATAATGCATGTATGTATGTATGTTATCACTTGTTAAGATCCCTTTACCATCATACTTATTGACAATGAAAATATCCTTCACTTATTAAAATAACAATCACGTAATCTAAGGCAAATTTGAATGAAATTTGTTATTGGTTCCGATTTTACACATGCGATTAAGTGATTGCTGTGCAGGGGTACTGGGTGTTTTGTTTGGCAATTCAGCAAAGTGGGGGCACATGTCAGTCAAGTCCAGGTCAGATATGATGATCAAAACAAACACGATCAGATTTCCTCACTGGGGAGTTAAACTAACCCTCAACCCTGTTAAACGTGATCTCTGTAGCATAACACAGGAACACAGAGTGCCCCAAAAGGCCCAGGGCCTTGGCCTTTACCAGCCAAAGCCCTCTAATCTAATTTATAAAAGAAAGTCTGGCAATGTTTTCCTCTCAGGAAGGACATTTGTATATCAGAGAGGGTTTCTTTATCTTATTGTCTCTGGGAGAGAGGTCTTCAACAGCTACCCCTACTTAGACCTCAGAAAGAAAGTAAGAATGAAGGGGAAGAAAAATCAGAGAGTAGGGAATGGGTCGGACTTAAACAACCAACACTACTGAGATCCTTTAGCCCTTAAGCTAAGACGACAACCTCCATGACTGGTTTTATTTTACACAACCACGATCCTGTTCCTTAGGGGACAGGGGATCACTTTCATTTCGACCCCTTACTCACTCTGGCTCCTGAGTTTTCGACTTCAGGCTAGGGGACTCCTGTGGGTCTCAATGCCAACCTCACACTTGAAGGGAGGGGTCAGGCGTTGGGTCTAACTCAGTTGAGGAGAGAGGAGGGTGGGGGATCCTTCTCAAAGTAGCCCAGTACTTAACATGGCCTGCCTAAAATGAATGCAGTGTTAAACAATAACATATGATAGGATTTGGAGACTCCAAGCCATTTGGAGCAACCTCGCTTTCAGCTTGGGGTAAAATAGATTTTTTGGGGAAACCGAAATGATCGTGTGGTCTTTTTAATGACTCAATTGTGAGGTGGAAAGATCTTCAGTGTTACATCCAAATACACAAGACACTCCATCCAACTACCAGTGAGCTGTTGTGTACAAATACAATCTAGTGATGAGGGAAAGAACTGCCCAAATTATCACGTCCCGAGCATTTACTTAAAATGTCAAAAGGACATGTGTGCATTTTAAGGTCAATGTAGGGTCTTGTCACTGAAACATTCACAGAGGGACTATGGAAATAAAGCCTGTAAATCAAACAAATTAAACAAGAAAAACAAAAATAAATTGGAAACACACTTGAGGGACACTCAACAGTCTAGACAAAAGGATGTGTGTGTATGCAATTACAAGCACAGGCTGAATCTTCCCACTGCCTACAGTACGTTTTACATAAGTTTTTATTGCATAAAACAACTCAATTATGCCAAATTCTGCTCTACTTTTGTCTCAAACCGTGGGCTAAAGGCAAGCTAAATATCTGTTAAACCATCATGACCAACAGCTGTAAAAATGTTGGTCATTAAAAACAGCCATCAAATTCATTTGAGTCCACGCTTCGATGCAAAAAGCTTCTGGGTAGAGGACTAATGACTTGGAATTTGGGTGTCTGTCAAAAATAGACATGTTCTGTCCAGTGTCATAACACCACCAAAAATAAACATGGAAATCCCTGAAACTGCCCTCAATATGGGTCCCTGTTTTAAAAGGTCTCAGCAAATACAGACCCTAAAACACAGAAAAAAGGTGAAAAGGAGAAGAAAAAAAAAAAAATCACCATTTGACTTCCTCTTTCAGCGTTACCACTAACCTTTGTGGTCCTTAACAAATAAATGGATCCAATTGCAGTAAGTCTGCCAAAAAGAACCAGCACTGCTAATCAATTCCAGACAATCTGCAACTGGAGATTTCGACAGGGCCTGATCATGTTCCACGGTTCAACCTTGACTACAGACCTCCACGGCTCTATATAACAGTCAATGCAATCATTTTCGTGTCAACAGAAGTAATTCATTCCCCGTTTCCAGTGAGAATCATGTGTTCATGTACTATATTTGAAATGCAGATCTTCCTTCAATTTTCAGCCTTCAAAATACGCCCGAGTAGCAGTATATTACATATTAAGCTTTTTGAAAACATTGGGAAACTTGCACTGCAAATTAGTGAGGTAATCACTAATCACATACTCAGATGGAGATTAATTGCTGGATAGGGTGAATCTTTAATTTCGTAACTCTAAAATTGATGTAAAGAGGCAGCCAAATCCTATAATCTCTCTTAATTGCAGACAATTACTATAATCTTTTTTTTCTTCCCTTAATGCTCACCTTAATTAGCATTGACTAAATTTCATGGTTTTGGTTAGACATCCAAGGTCAATTTTATTTTATGTAACTACTGTGAGGTTTGAAATAAAAGCTACAGAACCCTTTGACCTCAATCCAGCCTGAAGAAATGGAGCTGAAATGTTCCTGCCT
Organism: Coranthus polyacanthus; assembly: GCA_037367275.1. Lineage (NCBI taxonomy): Eukaryota > Metazoa > Chordata > Actinopteri > Kurtiformes > Apogonidae > Coranthus > Coranthus polyacanthus. The sequence goes on from JAPQRN010000009.1 coordinate 20,701,437, forward strand.
GTAAGAGCAGCTGGGACCGTCTAATCCCTGACCTCTTCCTGGGAGAAAACTGTCCACGAATTGGCCTCAGACAGGTGGTCTTAAAAGTTTAGTGAGCAGTGTAACCTGTGGAGTCCTGGAAGCAGTTAAACCCCACAATACTTAATCTTCGAGATGTGTGGGGTCAGCATGGCTGTGTGTGTGTGTAAGGGGCAATAAACACTTATCAGTTAAGAAAATCACACAGCCAATGTTTTCACTTCCTGTGTAGAGACATCCTAGAGATAGTAAATATTACCTCCTGTCTTTAGTGATGTCTGTGTGAATTCTGCTGTGTAAGACTTTTAGGATATAAGAGGAAATGCAGTGTTTGTCCCTCATAAATTCACAATTTTCAATGTCCTTCAATGTGTGTAGTTTGAAGAACTGTAGTGACTAACCTGATGCTAATGCACTGGTGAATTCGGCAGAAGGTCTCAAAGATGAACAGCCGGGCGTTCTCAATGAAGTCCTCCAGGCAAGCGACCAAGAAGAAATCATTCACGAGAACCTAAGAGAAAGAGAGCAGGTTACTTAAGAGCAGTGCAAATATTACAACTGTATTTCTTTCTGTGTGTATAGAGCTAGCTTAGAAAGCTTAGATTGTGTGCCTAGTTCAAGTAAAGCAACACGTAAATACAAAGAGAAGTCAAGGCCTGTCTTTGGTCAGGACAAAAAATCTGGGACCATCTGACTGGACAGAACATGGAGGATCATGACCGATTCTCTTAGGTGTTTTCCGTCAGATTAGTTCAGAATGGAATGGATTAAAGAGCTACTGTTGGTAATATAAAAAGGTATAGTGAGTTGAAGCTGCTCTGCTCCCTCTGCCCCAGCTTTACACGTTTTAATCTAAAAAATCTGTCTAAAAAATGGTGTTTTATTAAATTATAGAAAATAAACACATTTACCAGCGACACCAAAATTCTAACAAACCAGAAAATAATTTTTTGATACATAATCAAAGTAAAAAGTGTAAACATGAAGTGCTCCAAATTAACCACAAATGTTTAAATTCTAACCCCACCATATGAGACAATCCTGCAAGCCGCAGAGATGACCACACTGTCTCTGGCTTTCACACCAGTCATCTGGTCTGCTGGTTCAGTGTCAACACTTTTGTAAAGAATCGCCACAACTACAGTCATCCAACAACTGGAGCACAACCAGTCCAAATAAACTCACAGATGGGAAGCCTTTTCAGGCATTCATATACAGTATCACCTGTGCCTTGTTACGGTGGGAAATAAAAGGCTTGCTTGGATCCTGTGACATTACTGTATATGGACAATTTATCTACTTCATCTACTGTAAATGTCCATGACCCAGCTATGGCCCCTATGGTACCACTGTGTGAAATGTTCACATTTCTCAGTGCATGCTGCATTCCAAGTCTTCAATGAGTGCGATTTCACATCACAGACCTCCATCTTCAAAAGTTCTCTAACAATTGCCAGCTCTTTGTTTGCTTAAGCTTCGAAAGCTGCTATCTACGCAAAGTTTTGCTCAAATAAGTCTCAACTACATGGCACTATCAGGCAACACACATTTCAGCTATGACAACGCTTATCTAAGGCTGATAAACTTTGAACAGTTAAGTGCCCTAATTGCTGTCATCTGGGATTCAGACCACAAAGCTTAAACAAATTCTGAGAGGGGCCTGAAGAGCTCTTTTATGTGCAATCTGAGTGCTTGAATATAGGTAGACCTATACTTTTCCTTCTTTGACATGCAAGCATCTAACATCTGACAGTGATTCCAAATTCTGGTGGAGTGGGAAAGAAACAACAAAAAGAGCCTTAACAGGACAATTTCAACCAAGCTAAACTCCCCATTTGAAAGCACTTGGCTCAAACCATTGTAAAGGGTACAGTGAATTGAACAAAAGTGGAGCTGAAAACAATACTCATTTCTCGCTATTACAGCAATCAGTAATGTGTGCCACTCTTCTCAGTGGCTCAAAATTGATGCATTACAAAAGCTCATCAAGATGAGAGCCCAACCCAAAGGGATATCCGTTTACCTCAATCACTTCATGGTCTGCGAAACATCCCTTTACCTCTGAAATAATGTACTTTTTAAAGGCTTGTGTGTGCATTTCTGCAGGAATAAAGTGCATTACTGACTTAAACCAAGCCTATTTCAAGAAAATGTTAGAATATTACAGGCAATGCATTAACACTAGGGCTGGGCAATATATCAACTCAATTCTACTGATTACGTTTTTATGTTTGAAAAATATATTAAATGCCCAGATTGCAAAAATTGAGATTAGTACTTCATTTGGAAAACTTTCTTACTCAACAAAAATTCAAAATGAAAGCTGTTTGTTTGTTGTAATATATTCATTTTCAAATGTTTCTCAAGTCATTGCCTACTAGTGATGCTTTCCTTTATTCAAAGTTTTTTTTTTTTTTTTTTTTAAATAATTACAAAAAATACACATAGACCCCCTTGAAAGGGCTGCTTTTTGGTATTGGTGTTTGTGTGATACTACACATACATGGCATATATAAAAAGTGCTTTGGGAAGCTGAAAAGATTTTCATATTAAATTAAAATTTTACTACAGTAGAATGAAACAGAACCTTCAGTAAACCGCTGACGTGATTTATAAACATTTACTCATGGGAAAGAGCCATATGATCAGGCCACATGTTTTTCATTTGCAAAGTTTATTGTGAAGTGGTATAAGATGAAAAAAGGGCCAAACAACCCCAACTTTAGCCTTTTATTCCTCTGGAGGTCCAAATGGTCAAATCACCAGGGAAAGACACATAATTTGTATGCAAAGACATACATCATAGTAGATTAAGTTACACAAAAACACTTACAAGTGCAGCATCAGTTAAAACACCCTCTTTCTGAGTAACACATTCAAACACACCAAACACAGTATATTTTAAATTATAATGAACCAGCTAGTAATTCTAACAGAAAATGAACATTAATTCAGCACTGACAAGAGGTAAGGGCTGTGCTTCCTGACAAATTCACACAGTTTTTCACATAGAGACAGGGATCAGCGTTTCCCATTAATTACCTAGAATATGGCGGCCATAGTCTAATTTGTCCAGCCACAATTTCATAATGAACTGAATTTTTTTTAAACTTCTCATAACATAAAAGATCTCTAAAGTTGTGTTTCCCGCTGTTGCTTTGGCAAAGCTGTGTAAAAATCAGGATTACTACATGGCCAGCCATTTCAGCCAGCGGCAGCTCACTGAGTTACTACAGTGAGATGATCTGAACTTGTGTCAGTCATCAAGACGTCCTTTGTGGCAACAAAACACGATACACAAACTCCTGCAGGTTAAAGTGGACTAACTGAATACCTAGTACTAAGAGACTAAAAAAATCTGATAACATAATCTGTGAAATACCTGAATTATACTGGTACTTGGCTCATTTCAATAACATAATTCTGAGGGAAACACTGAAGATTAAGAAACAGAATTGGTCCATGTTTTTCATGTTCCATTTCCATGCTGTATATTATCATGCAATTTTAGGTGACATGAACTAATCTAATCATATCATCATGTGTATAGCTTTGTATTCAACACGCAAAGAGGAATTTACAGTACTCTTTATTCTTGTATTCTTGTTCTGTTCTCACATGAAGCACTGCAGTTACAGTTTATCAGTGCAAAAACTTCAAGTGAAATAAATGCTCATGCTGTGATAGATCTCTCTCTTAAAACGAGTGTCTGTACGCCTCTGCACTTTAGTGTAGCGAGTTTAGCTTATAAAGCTTTTACTGTTAACTACGAGCCTGATGGGTCAATTACAGGCCATAGTAAAATCTGACTGAAGCCTGAGTCATACAGTGTCCAAGAGGATCTCTATATCTGACATTATGATACAAGACACCGACTATCACTGCTCTGTCTGCACCACTCCCACGCAAAACTCCAGCAAATAGAAAAGCTGTGTGACCAAAGAGAAGGTCAGACAGATCACATGATTACTAATGATGTTTACTATGATACGCTGTGTGAAAGTTGAGGAGTCTGACCACAAACAAGGGGTCCTAGAAGATCTCTCTATTGTCAAGGCAAAACACAATAAACCAGGACCAGCAGCTTCACATAGTTTAGGGCGGAAAATGTTGAAATGAGTTATGAATGTAGAGATTTTTGAGGTGTTTACTCACCGATTCACACTCCCGGAGTTTCTTCTGTGCACTGTCAAAATCGAAGTTCACATAAAGGCACTCCACAAACTCTGTAATTGGATCTTTGTAGGTGTAGGACTCCTGAAAAAACAAACAAAATGTAGGCCAGTCAGCTATAAAGAACTAATACATATATTTGTTTTGTATTTAATCTGAAAAACATTAATAGTCAATCTTCAATATTTAGCCAAGATGCATGTGTGTAAATGGTCTATAATTTAACACAGTTACTAACATCTAAATAGTGTTTTGGATTAAAAATGGCCACCAACTGGCAGATAAACAAACCTAACAATTTCAAAAGGACTTCAATGAAAACATTCTGAACACTTTCAAAGAGGAAGAGCTCAGAGGAAGAGTCACAACCTGACCTGAGGCCGTAGAGCTCATAGCACTGAGCACATGTTTTAGTGATTACCCACAATCCACCAAGACAGTGGTTGAGACCTCCGTAGCAGCTACTGTCAGTGGTGGTTTCAAGGCTTTTCCAACTTGGAGCTAAACCGTAATACACATTTTCTGCATTTATAAGGAAGTGTTCGCAATGGTTACATGGTCAGTTACTTATCCTTCAAAGCCTGTTTGCATCTCCAGGAAAATGAGCAATGATTTAATAACAGTGTGCCCTTTGTAAAGAGAATTTTGTTACCTGCTGTATGACCTTCACCAAATCCTTCAGAACCTGCCGACGCTTACGAACATCCTTGTTTGTAATGACGGCTGTGGTTAGGTAACGCAAGATGTGGGGGCACATAGTCTGGATAGCATTGAGATATCTGGAAAGAGGGAGGATAAAAGACTTATTAGACTGATGTAAGCAAAGACATGATCTTTACTAAGACACATAATATAACATTTTGGCTGCCTATAAGGCTCCTGGCATTTAGAATGAAGAGAAAGCCTTTGCAGCCAAACAGATAAAAGTCCTAACAGGACTCTCACTGCTGGACATGAGTCCCAGCTTTAAGCCGTCTCTTTCATTAGTGTCCTATGAGAGGGAGGAGGAAAAGGAAACCCTGGCAAGAAGATATAGATCAGTGAGCAGGGACCTGCCCAGTAGCTGAAACCCAATCCTTTGGGGACTGATGTTTCAACCACAGGTCAACTGGCTAAGAACACAAGAGACAAGACACTGTTACAGGCTCTAATCCCACCCCAATTCTCGAGACGGTGTTCTGCAAAAACACGTAAGGGCTGCGCATACACACACCACCTTCTTGGTTAACAGGCAAGATCGACATTAACTGTATAAAATCTCATTTCTAACTATCTAAAGTACCATAAAAGTATTGATGAAATTAAATCTCAAAAGAGGAAGGGGACTTTGCTGTGCTATAATGAGTATACCCCACAGATCCCCAATAGATAAGTCCAGAGGAGCGCATGGTTTTTAGAAAGAAGGAAAAAGAAGGGAAAAAAAAAAAAAATTGGAAAGGAAAAAATTGCAGACACCAGTTTAATTAGCTGAAACAATTAAAAACGGACAGGGGACCTGTGGCTGTTGTGATGTTGGGTCTAAAAACAGCAGTGGGCTACTTGGCAAAGCCATCACCGACCTGCTTTTAGGAGAGCTCTCTCCCTCTCTCCCTTTGTAGTTGCTTGACTCCCGTGGAAGACCGCAACGCACCGTGCTGTGTTCCTGATTAACTTACACCTACTCACTCTCCAGAGGGAGCTCCAGTAGCAAGCAATCCTGCATGAGTCACTGTACCATATCTGCGGGCCATTCACCCAACTCCACTTAGGGGACCTCATCTTTTTCTGTTTTTTTTGTTTTTTGTTTTTTTTGAGTCGAGTTATGGAATGGTTACAAGAATTGTTGTACTGGTTTGCTGAAGATGCTACTGAGGCATGCAGCCAAGAAATCAAATAGGAGTTAAAATTTCCTCTGTTGTGGGGGGTGGGTGGCAGGAGAATGAAAAGGACAGGAAAGTTCTCATTTCATGGCTTTGAAGAGAAAATGTCAAAGCAACTGAGAAAAATTATACAGACAATCAAGAAACGCAGGATGCACTACTGAAGTACCATATACCCATCATACTGGGTTAGTGAATACCAATTCCCCTGAAATCATGGCAGCTTGTCAATAGTACACAAACAAGGCTTTGGCCAACATCTGCTGACTGCAGGGGTAAGGGAGGTCAAATGTGGAGCTGAAGGCCAGCCACTGGTCATTGACTTCAGCCAAAGGAAGTACTGGTCAAGAAATGGGATACAAGAGCAAAGCCAAGCCTCAGTGGGGAAAACATGAGGTTTCTAGACTGTGAAACTGCAAAGCACACAAAACTACCTCAGTTTGTCCACACAGATGGTTGGGTGAGCTTTTCATGAGTAATTATTGGGCAGGCCTCCTTAATCATCCACAATAAAATTAAAAACTGAGTAAAATTCAGGGAACCAGACATTTGAGTGTGCTGTGTTGTGGTCGCCTGTCATACTGTCTGTGGAGCCCAATCATCTGTACAATTATACAAGCCTGCAATCAGAACAGGGGGAGGGAGCAAAAACATCAAAATAGGTGGTGTGCAAATTTTAACACAGTGTATAAAGTTTCCGATCTGCAATACACATGGCCTCATTCTCAACTTGGAGAGTAAACAGACCACACGAAAACACACACTTCTGAAACCACTTAAAAAATACCAGCAGGGTTCATGAAGAAGCCCACCACCCAAAAATGTGTTATTAAAGCAAATGGTTTTCTCTAAATCAAGTTCGTTAAAAAAAGGCTAACGGGTTTCAATCAATTCAGATCCATTGATTGACACAGCCCACTGAAGTGAAATTTCAGGATAACAGAATTTAGAATTTCAGTTTTTATTTATTTTATTCAAAGAGGGTCAAAAAGAGTTTTGCATAGCCAGACCTATATCCACAATTCATTAGCACTGTGCCAGTCCTGAAGACAGGTCTGGCACCATCTGCTATCATTCTAGAATAGGGGGGGGGGGGGACGCTCTGGCTTGTTTGGTTTGCAGGTGAGGAAGTGAGCCATGGCATTAAAATCACTAAATCCTGGAAAAAGTAAATGCTATGTAAAAAGACATGTCTTTGTCAAAACCTGCCATTTTCAGAGTGTAGTTGCAGTGTGGAGGTTGTTGTTCAGTAATACACAGATAGCAGAAGGGAAGAGGATGCCGATTGAATAAGCTGCCCAATGGCAGTATTATTCCAGAATAGTACATCCTATAAGCCAGACTAGGTCAATCAAGTTCATTGTGTCTTTAAACAGCCTGGAAGCTTCCAGAAACTAATGGCATTAATAGAAACTTTAGAAATTTCTGAGTGGCTAGTGTTATTACTGGGAGTCAATTGGGAGTGTACTTGTGGCTTTATTTATTGCTTTCCTTCTGACCCAGTGTCCTTATGCATGCCATCATGGGAAAATCTAAAGAAATCACTTAAGACTGTAAAAAGAAATTTGAGTCTGGTTTCTCCTTGGGAGAAATTTCCAGATGTTTTGAAGGTACTACGTTCACCTGTGCAAACAATAGTACACTAATATACACCGCATTTGACCACGCAGCCATCAAATCGTTCAGGAAGGAGACATGTAGTGACTCCCAGAGATTAACATATTTTGGTATAACAAAGAAGGTTTGTAAAAAGTGTTCCAGTCAAGTTACACCATTTTAAAGGACAATGCCACCAAATGCACCAAAAAAGTACATGTAAACTTCCGAACCTCTGAGAATGTCATAAGATGAATAAAAGACAAGACAAATTCTAGATAGATTGTATAATAATATAATAGATTCTAGATAAATAAATAAAATTTAAAAAATAAATAAATAAATAAAAAAACCTATAAATGGTACTTACTGTGGCTGATAGAGAAACAGCTCAATAATGTTGTCTCTGCCCTTGGGGTGGTTGAAGAACACAAAGAGAGACCAGTGAATGAGCCATGTCCTCTGCTGAAGAGACTGGAGAGGGGAGCTGACAGACTGGACAGGACAAACAGGAATCCAGAAAGGAAGAAAATGAAAGGAGGTTCAAAATAGGCCCAGATATGATAAATACACAATAAAGACTTAAAATAGCAACGTCACTTCAATCACAAGTTATAGAAAAGCAGTTCTATCCTCTAGTAAGACTAAAGAAAAAATAATTTATACTCAAGTTCAAGGTTCTAAGTAGTCAGATCAGTGTGAGTGGGTAAGGAATAAAATGCCACAGAAGAGCTGTACTCAAAGTGAAATGTCAATATGAGAGTCTATGTAAGGGAATCTAAATGCAGTATCAAATTCTGAGAAGTGGGGCATTTACGTTGTTATCGATAGTCTCCCTCAGGCGAGTGAGGTCCTCCATGGCTGCCTCCCAGTTCTGCATCAGGATCTCAGAGGCCAGCTTGCCCCACAGAGAACTCAGTGCATTTCTGTCAGTAGACGGGACCTAGATAAGAAATAATATGGTAAACTTATTAAAACCTGAAACACAAAATGCTGCAATCAATGGAATAAACCTTAATATATTATACTGGTTCGTGGTTGACTGTCCAGGAACATCTGAACACCCCCCCCCCCCCCCCAAAAAAAAAAAAAAAAAAAGAAAGAAAGAGAAAAGTAATATCGGTATCCATACAAATTGAGACCGGGATTGCCACTGCTTGCTTGGCTTCAGAGGTACTGTTGCACGGTGCAGTAACTTTCTTATTTATACTGGATAAATGAATTAAATGATGTCATTCTAAGGGAATGAGGGTTCACACACAAAGAGAAATAGACCATGAAATACTTTCACATACTACAGCCACTGCATTGCAGCTGAACATACAGTGTGAATCATTGTCTGAATAATCTATTAAAACCATAATGTTTAGGTAGCAATAGAGGTTATTTCATGGGGTAATGCTCAAGGTTGTCAAAGTGAATAAAATCATTTGTCTTCTTTCTTTTCAAGAGTAGTCAAGCTAGTACAGCTTTAGGCCTATACTTTAATACACTTCCACTAAAGTAGAAAACTCACGAGATTCAAAAAAGGCAGGAGTGTCTGGAGATGTTGGTCTCAGATGTACAAATACCAAACATTTGCTCTCAACAAATAGGATAAACATGAATTTTGAATCTGATGTTTTGTAATGTACATTGTCATTGTCTTGATGCTTTTTGTTTATTATCTGTAAAAATGATCAAAACCTTACCTGACAAAAAACTTATTTGCACCCCAAGTGATGAGATGACACAACCATGAAATAGAAATCACCAAAAAATGTCCTGGGCTTGCCACTAGGCACTTCAACATTCACTACACTGATGAATAACATTGCCCAATCTGTAAATGTGTATACTGAATGTGTAAAATGCTTATAATAAAAGGTTTAGTTTGTGAACTTTTAATAACAAATGCTAAATTTACATCCAACTGTGGACAACTCTGTCCTAATCACAAGGTAATTAAGCTGAAATATGAACTGACACTAACAAGACACATCTTTGTGAGGATAATCACTCTCAAAAACATTGCAGGCTACTGTTTCTGACTTCCAGAACACACTTAAACAAACAAAAAAGAATCAGGTAATGAAACACAGGTTGAGAATGCCTCTGAACCTCAGCAGGGCAATCACTCTGTAGTGGACACTGGGCTACACCCTAGGGCTCATGGGAAGGTCTGCGCCACAGCAGTTCACGATAACACTGAACACCAGATGCAGTGACATGAGTCAAGCAGGAAGTCAATGTGGGTGTCTGTTGAGTGGCCAGAGAAACCTAGATGCTAACCACACACCCAGCACTGTGGACTGTGAGACACGACAGATGTACAAGTAGAGGAAACACTAAAAAAAGAACAGGTTTCCGCTGGACCCCCACAAATTGGTAAGATTATTCGGATATAAAGTGTTTTGTTTTTTTTTTTTTTACTTGGCAGAGAGCAGTTACACTGATAATGTTTCAATGAACTGTGATAATATGAGACGGTGGCAGGTAGAGGGAAAATATTTGGAAAATCTCTTGTGGTATTCTACCAACAGAGAACAGGGTGAGATGGTGTGTCTATCCATCCAGTCAGACCAGTACATTTTCTTTGATCACAGAAAACAACTCGGGTCCATTTATAGGAATGATTTTTTTTTTTTTTTTTTTTTTTCCTTCTCCTTACAGAAGTCACAAGAAAGTATTGTTACAGTAAGAAAAAGATTTGGCTAAATTTCCAGTAGGAAAGGTCAGCATTTCATCTGTTGAAGTGTTTTGTTTTGTTTGTTATTTTTTTTCCCTCTCCTGGAAGTCCCTGCCTGCTACGTTTGGCTGACCTCCAGGTCATTATGGCAGCTTTCTACACACACACACAGCCTGGCTTTCACTAGTGGCCACGCTAGAGAAGTTTCAATACCTGGGTTTTTCCAGCAGTTACCTTAAGTTTCCATTGGTTTGTGAAATGGGCACATTTTCGCTGACTGACCAGCAACAATAAATTTACTGTGCTGGGGATCCGTCGGGATACTCAATCTTTATTCTTAACATTCAATCCCTGCATTAAGTGATGATATGAATAAGTTGCTCTTTTCGGGCTAGGCCACACTGTAACAAGACCTGAGGCATGGATTTTGCAAGGCTGGCTTCCTTCGTTTAATTGACTGGGTTTCCCACGTTAAATGACTTTATGGAGCCTCACCTCTCTCATACGGGGGAGAGAGAGACAGACAAGGGGCCTGTGAGGATGGGAGGTCCACAAAACACTGAAAAGAGAGGAGGGAGAGAGCAGTACACAGAGTCCCACTAATGAAATCCATTTCTACCTTTCTCCCCCCCCCCATCTAAAAAGCCTCTTGCATTGTCAAGGGTAAGCAACAGATATCCTGTTACAGAGCCTGATCTAGCTGGAACTTAAAATGAGAGGTCTAACAATTTGAGGGGTAAAAAACTCTCTGCTGGACTAAGAACAACATACCTCATTTAGAGCAATTTTGGTTTATTTAGACTGAGTTGCAAAGCCATAAACAACTGTTGTTGGAACAGGGGTACATATCCGTTGCAAGCTTTTGAAGACTTTTCTTAAATACATTTTTGGGGGGAGAGAGTGCAAGTGGACAGCTTGGGTGAATTACAATTATTATCATCTTGTCCAGGGTGCAACTCTTCCTTCTACAGATTGGAGCAGATCAGTGTAAACCCATCACATTAAGTATCCAACTGCTTTGGGTTAAGAGGGTTGTTTGTAGTGTAAAGGGTTCATCAGAGCCAGTGCCAAGATTTTCAGGAGGGGACACTCCAGTACAGTGAATGTGCATGACTAGCTTGAGTCACTGTCATCTGAAAGACAAGAGACAACTCAGTGGAGTATCAAATGCCAATTAGAAAAGGAACAAAAGATGGTTTTAATGTTTTCACTTTAATGAACAGACAAAATGTTACTCTTGCCCATTCTTTCAGGGCTTGCTTTGGCACGAGTACTAGCCTTACCACAAAGCTAAATGCTGAACCAAAGACAAACAAAAGCAGGAGGACAAGTGAGTGACACTTGGAAACCACAGACTATGCAGCCTGGTCCCACTGGTCATTATAAGACATTCAATTGAGTTGAACTTACTAACACTTGATGTTAGATAATACCAGAGGAGTCAAAACAGAGTTTCATTTTCAAACCATTTTCTAATTCACAAGGAAAATAAATTGGTTTTTTTTCTTTCAAATGTAACCAAGTGATTTAAAATTAAAATGCAGATGCAGCTATTAAAAAGGCAATAAAATGTCTGATTTATCTGTCATAAAGGCCTAGTGTCAATCCTTAACAAAGTTAATTTAGTTAATAAGTCAGTTAATCAGAAAATAAATCATTTAAAAAAATATGAGTTATGGGCCTTTTAAGGTTTATTACTGTTTACAATAAATATTATTTGTTTGTTGCATCATGCTCCTATCATTTTGCAAATGTAGCCGCCTGGAAAAGCAAGTTGAGTATCCCTGGTTTAGGGTTTCATGAAGCTGGACACTGGTCACAATGCTGTAAGTCAGTCCCCATGTTTTTACACTCAATTCAATCCCTCTACTGTCAGAAGGAAAAAAAAAAAAAACACACACACACACACACACACACACACTGCCCATCACTTGTATTTGAAGACAAAGAGGACCACTGGCTATACAGCCTGATCAAGGAAAAAGCCATAAATCAGACTTAAGATATTGCACAAGACTTTATGATGACTTTTATCCAACATAAATCAACGACTTCACACATTCACAGTGATTGGAAGGAAGCCATGAAGGCATAGAATGAAGGCATTTTCGACTTACCAGTAAATGTCTCTTAATATTTCAGGTACTTCAGAATTTACACTTCTTTACACAATTATACATTTCTTCATATGGCTGATTCTGCAGGTAGTTGCCCTAATAGAGCAATACTTCCCATTTTTGAACAGGATAACTAAAGTTAAAAAAAGTCATGCCTTTTGAGATGTCAGTTTATGCCTAGTTTATCTTTCACTCATTTCTGAGGTCAAAGGGAAAGCAACCACAAATACCAACGGCCAGGCAAAAAGTTTCTTTGTTTATAGATGTATGAAAAATGTACTTGCCCGAGTATCCTAACGTGTTTAATCAAAACTCTTGGACTTCCTCAGTCTATTCAATTTACTGACCCCCATACACACAGTCACAGAAAAACTTTGAAAAAACATATATATATATATCCCTCTTGATGTTAACTAGGAGACACCTTGCATAACTTAAGCACATCATAAGCTCAGAAGTCGTGACAAGGGAATCTCTGGCCACAGCACTCAAATCAATAAGCTGTCTACTGAGGCCTGCCTCGTGAGAAGACTACAGACAGATTATGCAGTCCGCCACTGATCACTTGGCCCAGTAAAAGATCCCACTCAAGTCGTAGAGCAGCAGTCGTCTGCTAATACAGAAGACGTGCAGGGAATTGAATAGGCTATGACGTAAGCTTTTCACATTCAATTACTTCTAAGTGTTCTTTTCCTCTGCTATGCAGGCATTGGCCTTTTGAGGAATTAAAGCAATCTGGCAAACATAATTTGATGTTCAATTTTAATACATCACAGAAATGTCTTAAGCCAGTATATAAATAAAAATAGTAAAATATTACTTACTTGGTTACTGTATCACTATTAATTTTAACTGGTACTTGTGTGTAACAAAAATTTCAAACTTACCAAGACACGGAAGAAGTAGAGATATTCTGCTGCACCAGAGTAGTTTCCACACTCATACTGGAACTTGGCATATCTGTACAGTGTGTCCAAGTACTCCTGACGAAACTTCAAGAGGAAATATAAAAGTATCATTAACAGTGAAAAAGTGAATCGCTGTTAGAGAACAACAACACATAGTCTCATTTCAAACACATTGTTCGCTCTGTAATTATATGCAGCTGTTGCGCCTAAAAGAATACTTCCAGATTGTTCGCATGTGTGTTAAGGGTATGCATTTTTATTTAGAATATTCAACGCTGTTTATCACACATCTGGGTTAAATGTAGTATCATAGTTGAGACAATAAAATCTGCAATGCCAAACTTATTTCATATTTTCTGCAGTAGTGATATAAATGAAATAGACAAATTCATATCAATAATAGTATGCCGTGGGCGTACAACACACATGCTACGTGGAAATAGAGCAAACAATGCTATATCAGCTGCTATTTGGTATTTTGCCATGAATGGGAAGAGAATATTTAACTTGTGTAACAAATATACCAAGAAGCGGTCATGTGAGCTAAATCAGAAATCCATTTGTATATATAGAGCTATCATTTCAAACCTACTTCTCTTCCTATATTTAACTGTCCTTCCGGCTGGCCAGTGTACTGACGTCACTGAACTGAGTCCACTTACAAAGCTTCAATATAACTGTGACAGGCAGTGGGTGCTCTAAACCACCCAAGCCTTGCTCACAGAAGGAAGTGGGGCCCTGAGTCTGGGCTGTGTGGAGGTGCACTGAGGACAGCATGCAGGTCAGCTGGATACCGGAGTGGGAGGTGACCGAAGGAGTGGAGGGTAAGAAGCCAAACATCATGGTAAATATAGAACCCCCGGCATTCTTGCGGCTCAATCCACGAGTCCCGAGTTACTCCGTTTATTCTTAACTATTCACCACAGAATGTAAATGTCCGCAGAATTTGTGCAAGCCATACAAACCCTGAAAATGAGTTAAGGGTTTTGGGAAGTAATTCTACATTTCCCTGCTCGGTCTGCCCCTCCCACTTCACCCCTAAAACAACCATGGGTTCACACAAGAGCCATGGGAAAAGCAGTGAAGAAGTGAGATGTCAGCAAATCAGGCCAACTTACGTTATGTTTTTCTGCCAAATAGTCAAAGAGCATTCGTCCATCCCTGAAAAAAAAAGCAAGACAGTTCCTGTATTTAGAGGCCATTTAACTTGAGTCGCCATTTGGCTGACATCCTGGTGTTTGGAGCCCCATTCAGGTACATTTTTCCACTTCTGGTCTAAATCAAGAGCTGTGCATAAATGAAGACCATTTCACTTTTAAAACAGTGTGATGGGCTGTTTATTACATTTGGTTTGGCTACTATAAATCTATGCTAGCCATGTCTAACAAATCACGGCTGCTGAATCAAGTCAATGGTGATTTCTTAGCACAGTATGAGAGTCTCTACGGCTTTGTCAAAATAAAGTAATGCGCTAGTTTTTACAATTCAGCTGCCTTTTGCAGCCTTGAATGTGGTCTTATAGGTCTGTACTTACATGACGCCACATTAGACCTATGTGTGTTTTCTATATTGTGAACCAGTGAGTATGCACTTGCTAGAACATACTGATGTACACTAACTGAATCTCATTTAGGCTAAGGCAGGGTTTCCATTACTTTTATACTGTTCAGCCATTTCCCGCTCAGAGGGTAATAAGGCAGAGACTCTTTGAGGTGCTGAATGACTTTCCTGAATGTCAGCCTTCTGCACATTTCACGAACATCAACTCTGATAATTTCTCTGGGCCACTGGGTATAAACTCTATCAAACCTACAGATGTACAGTATCAATCTGTAATGGCAAAAAATTGGCACCATAATATTATATCTACAGTGCATTAATAGTAGTATTGTATGAACTTGTGCTTTCTATAAAGTCTATAGTGGAGTCAGCTACTGTGATGTCCATCAAGTGGCAACTGTCCTTGAAAAAGTGTTATTGCATTGTTGCCACCTTCTGCACTGAAAAAGTCAAGAACCCAACAGCGCCATGTAGACTGAAAGAGACAGCAGAGGTTTTCATTGCTTCAACAAATCCAAACAAATAAGAACATAAATCATCCAAATGGTGATCATAATCCACAGTGTGTGTCTAATAATGACAGACTGTAGATACATAATAATTCGACACGATTTGCTTTGATAGCAGGGCTTAGTTTCTGGCTTCAGTAGTTGTCCAAATAAAGCCTGCTAAGGCATATATGGCTGTTAGGTCTATAAGTGTTCTCTAAGTGTTCAATAAAAGTACTAAGACCAATAGTTTATGTTACCTTTTAAAAAGCTTTGCAGATCTGTTTATTAACCTCAGTGGACAAGTTAATAAGATTCAAATATCAACCCATTTCTCCTTTTCAGCAGTGGAAGATCTTCTAATACAGAAGTAATGTAAAAAACAAAGACTGCATCGAGCATTATTTGGACCATACTAGTGGAATTAAGCTGTTCCTCAGCTTCCTCCTTTTGGCTTAAGACAGTCTTTTTATTGACCCCAGATGAGTTTGCTATTGTTTTACAAATGCAATGGTACAAAAAAATGTATAACTTAAGACAGACACATGAAGCCTCATCCAAATGGAGGATTTTCATCTTACTCCACATTGACAGCAATCTTACAATAGCATAGACATTTGCTAGGTCAATATTGCTATTATCAAGCTCCAAATCTCACAATTCCTTCACATCTATGACTTAAATAAACAAATGTCTACAGTCCTACTAAAACAATAGAACAAAAACGGTGCAAACTGAATAGAGGAAAAAAGTGGAAAATGCTTTTGATTAACTGTACATTCTCGCCAAGATGGAAAAGAAAGGATAAAGACTGGATATGAGCAAAATATTTTAATCACTGTAGACGACAAAAATGTCTAAATAAAGTTAACCACAACATCTTGTGTCTGTCTCCTATCACTTCTGTCTCTGCTGACTTTGGTCACTGAAAGCCCTGAAAAGACATTTTTCATTGAAAAGACAGTTTCCTCAACTCTTCACTTTCAAAATCCCTTTGCAGTGCTGCTATGCTGTCTTCTGTTTCAAATAACAGGTTTTACTAATCCAAGATCCATGGCAGTAACGCAGCAAGCAATACATTTTAAAACCTCAGGCTTTTCATGATTTTTTTCATGTCATAAAAATCAGTTTTTGGAATAAGTAAGTGACTGCTACTAAAATAACAGGCTTCACCTGGTTGACTGCATCTGCCTTGTTGTCTCGGTGTCCTCGAACATTTTCACAATGGGTTCCGTCTCTGACTGTAGCTGCTTTAGTTGGGCCACAACCTCAGTCCTTTTCTCCCTTAGAGCTGACACAAGGTGGACAAAGAGTGTCAGTAGATACATAAACACAATAAACCAACATATAAACAGTCTGTGCTCCCACATTCAAAATACTGTAAAGCAGAGTTTACTGTTCTGTCAGTTCTGAATAGAGCGGCTGGTGCAGCTCAGTAGCCCTTTATGATGTCCATCTAGGAATAGTTATATCTCCTCTTGTTTAATGTGTTCGTGCAAGGATGAAGAAGCTGTAAGCACATCTGAAATGTGAAATGCAGGGTCACAACACTTACTATGTGGGATTTCCTTTTCAGGAAAGAGGCTTTTGTGGACATCCATGGCAAAGTCCACCATGTTTGTCTCACTAAGGAGGTCCAACTTTCCATTAAGCAGCTCTTGCTCATTGTAGATCTGAGAAACACAGCCAATGATAAAGAACAGAGGTGAGGGGGTTGTTTTTGTACAGGAAAATTATCACGCCACAAAGACAGATACTACGTTTGCAATTTAGTGATCAGTACAAGACACATAGAACAGAACAGAATACAATACAATGCCTTTATTGTCATTGTATGAGCAGTACAACGAAAATAATAATGAATAATGAGTCCATCCTATTTTTTTCAATGACTTCTAGCAATGCTTTAGCCCCAAAACCATCACGGGAACACTCACATTCTTTCAGTGTGGTTACATATTGTAATATCTGCATCAGACAACACACAAGCAGTTACTTGTGACAATGATCAAATTATGTATAATATTTGCTGTCATCGCTAGCAGGGACCATTCAAGAGCACATAAGGACAACTGGGAACAAAACCCAGTTGACCATAATTTGCTCTTAAAAAAAAAAAAAAAAAAGAAAAAAAAAAGACGAAGTTACAGCGTATGGAGTCGGGAACATTTTAATAAACACGTTAACCGATTCTTGTCAACTGTTTTGGTCTTATTAATGAAAATGAACCACTCATGCGGCTTCCAAGGAGTATTTAGCAGTGTTAAAACAAGCAAGGCGGCGTGTGGTTTAGCCATACGTGTAAAGCTAATCACAACGAAGAGCAGGAATTCCGACTGAAGTAAAAGTAAAATTTACGATGTAACAGCTAGGTCTCGTAATATATTACAACATTGAAATGTGATTCTTTTACATTGTCCTCTGAGTCTATGCGTCGACGTGTATACGTTTAAGGTGCACTACGGTTTCTTTTGCTCTGTAAAACACGGTAGTTTCCGAGATTTGCCAACGTTGAAAATTTTTTTTGCTTTTATTTTGAACACGGGACACCACATTTCCTGCTCACTCCGCTGAAGCATGAATTCTTTACACAGCTGCGGAAAATGTGACCAGCACATTTAGCGAAAAGGGGTTTTAAAACTCCTCAAAAGCCGCGTTTAGCCTCCCAAAAATAACCAAAAGCTGCACCGAAGTGTTCGCTTTTTCAGATATTCCGTACCTCTTTGACGGACAGGAACTCCAGCAGAGGAAAAACTAGATGACGGTCTAAAAAGTGGGCAATTTTGGTGGTGAGGTCGTACTCCGCCATCTTTGCTCCGGTAAAAAGGAAGCGGAAGTAGCTGTGTCAGGAGGAATTGACCAATCAGCGACAACGTCATCATCCTCAAAAAGGATACCGGTAAATGGACTCCCCATGCTGATTTTACTTACAGTATTATTACAAGGTGTAACCAAATACTGTGAATCAGCATATACCGAAATAATACGCCAATTATATGTGTATATTTTTACAGTTGGAATAACTCGTAACCTAAAAAAAATACTAAGTACAGTTATTGATATGAATTTGTAGGTTTTTAAGGATGCAAAAAAAGTGTCTGGAGTTGTAATTGTAGTGTAAATGCTTATTTGTTTCTGTTTGTCTTTTCACTTGTCAATTTTATGCCATTCAATACAGCTGTATGTAAATTTGTAATCTTTTTTCCTGACTCACTGGTTTCTCAGAAGGATGCCTGACTGTGACTTGTAAACCTTTCAAAATTCCCATAATTTCCTTGTGGTGTTGATACAGTGAAGCATTTCATTTATAAAGAGGAATCCATGCGGACGTCTTGTTGAATTTGAAAACATAGGCTTTCCTCCAGATACAACCAATATTTCTCCTAAAACCACGTGTATGACTGTGTCTTTATGAGACTAAGACCCAGGGCAAAATATAGTCATGGTGAACCCTCGCACACAAGCCTGCTAAATTTTAAAGAAAACAAGCTGATCATTTCCAATAATTTGATTTTTCCACAAGGTTAGAATGCCTTCACTGTGCATCCGAACCATCCTCTTTTCTCCTCCTTCGCTTTAGCAGCTGTCTCATTAAGGTGCCCATGTGTTGAACATTCCTGGCCGACAACAGCCAATATCAGCTACCAAATGGCCCATTTCTAATAGGTTTCACTAGTACCTTGTTTTCCTGACAGCCACATGGCGCTGTCTTGTATTCTCAACAATTCTTCCCTTGTTACTAGCGGGCTCTCTCCCTTCCACTCTCACTTCTCCCTGCCGCCTGACTGCAGGTAGAAATGAGTCATAAAAAGACACCACTCACCATGGCCAGTTGCTGTTTTACTGGGTGCTTCTGACACAGTTAGCTCTGCCTCAGTGGCAGCTTGTGTTAAAATGAAAAAAAAAAAAATAGGGAGAACACAGCTTTAACCCGCTGAAACCTCTTTTATGCCTCCTGCTTCAATTCAGGAAAGGTTTTGAAGTAAAATAAAGAATCACCCTTTAATAATTTGGTCTTTTTGGCAAGTATCATTTGGAAATTTGTCTCTATTAGATCATTCATAGATTTAATTTAAAGATTAAAAGCCTCAGCCATTTTGACTTCAGCTAAGCTGGCTTTATAAGGTCACAATTAAATACTTCTGTTACCTTTTTCGTTTCTACAGTTTTCACTAATATGAGCAGCTTTCTTGCTGTGCTATATATCAGTCTCACACACATTTTAATTCCTATTTAAATTTTGTTCATTGCACAATAGTGATACGTTTCCACTTTCTTCCAACACCCACTCTGAACACTCTGGACATCATTCTTTATAATATGTGTCTTGCTTTTTGAGACAAAAGTTACCAAACAGGAAAACCTCTATAAGTCCTTCCAACCTCTCCTTGAGTGCAAAATGATCATAACTCAGTAATTGTTCCTCCATGTAACACAAATGTGTGCACTATAATGTTCATTTTCTGTGTGATGTTAGTTGTGCGCTTGAATTTTATGTGCCGGCAATAATATGTGTTATTATACAATATTGAATTAGGAAGCAGTGGGGGAAAAAAATCTTCAGCAGGGCACTTAAAGCCAATAAGTATTCTCTGATAGGTTAAATACCACAAGCTAAATCCAGAATGACAAGAAATGATGTTTTTAAACATTGAGATGAAGGCCAAATTGCATTGGTTTCTCTTGTTTCAGCCAGCCAACACTCATAAAAAAGGTGCTCGGGAGGTATTTTGGAAAAACACAGAGGGGAATTCACTTTTCTTTCTTCAGATTTTGTTTCAGTTTTCTGTCTTAACACCCCACTAATGTTATTTTGCTGATAACATTATGCACTAACAGACAGACTAACAGTTCATCCAAAAAACACATCCAGACTTAAGACTCCTTTATATGCACACTGTTGAACATGTAAACCTCTAATTTGCGGTGCATTTGTAATATATGTAGGTTAATGTTGATATAAGTTAATGTTGGAATGATTTTGTGCATGCCTTCATCTCCCTATTCGTAACTAACCACATCTATCTTTATATTTGCTAATAAAAGTTCTGTAGTATGCCGTGATGCTTCTTCTGACCAAGCAATCATAGCCACTATATAAAACATGAATGCCTATGCCCAGTCCATGTTTTTTTAAAAGTTCAGCGCCAGCTTGCTCATCCATTCCCTTAGAGAAATGCAAAGCCAAACCGATGAATTGGAAAGAGTTGGAAATATGGGCATGGGGTGATTGACACAAACAATATAGCAATTCAGACGGGATGGATTCAGGCAATTTCCTGCTGGACACTTTCTAATAATATCTTAAGTATCAGCCACATTAATCATATGATAAATAAACAGCAGGAGTGAGGAAATTAAATCAATTTAACCTGTAGAAATGTAAGCGAAAACTGGTGATTTGAGACTACAGATGAGTAGTACTGACATGAGGGAGACAGGCCTGAGAGAACTGCAAACAGAGTAAATGTTCCAACTGCTTACTGTCTAGCTTATGCAACTGTGCGTAGTTATTGCAAATGTGAGCCTAATCTTCTTCTTCATTTTGATTGTTGTTTGTCAGATTCAACCTCTGTGTGGATACAGTTCATGGTGGTCTGCTCTCGAGCACAACTATGTTTTGGCAATGTGTCTGCAACTTTGTAATCTCCTTCTGCCAAGGTACCCTTGGTTAAACCTAACCAAAACGGTAACTAATGATTTGTTCAAGCATCTCCCATTGTACTCAGCCAAGCAAGTGAATAAGGATATTTGAGCTTACGTCTTATCAAAACTTTACACAATAAAGCCCATAAAAGTGGCGCATGTATAAACATCATCCACTATTCCTGTCTCTGTTATTCAAAGAGTTGTGTGTTTATGTAGGATGACGCAGTTGCCGGCAGTGATTTTTGTGACCACACTTGATATTCAGGTTCGGTACTAGGATGCTGTCAGACACAAGAACACATCTCAGTGTGCATAACTGTTATCAATCATGCTATGTGTTTGTCTTGCAGAAAATATTCCTCAGCCTTAATGGGATAAACTTAAAGGGCGCTGAAGTGATGGGCCAAATATTCCATGAAAAACCTCAGCTCTCCAGTTCCCTGAAAGCTTTCTTGGTCAACAAATGAATCCAAGAGAGGGAGAGGAGATGACACTGCCAAAGACACCCACCACTGGCCTCATTCTAATATCTGTCAAAATATAAATCAATAAGATCTGAAGACAAATGACTCGGTGCTGGATGTTGCAAAGCCAAGCATCCTTGCTCTGAATCTGAATTCCAGCAACTCATATGAATTTCAATTATTCTGTTGTAAACTTTTTAGATATGCATCACCTCGCTCCTGGTGCGTGTCAGGTTATAAATCAGCGGCCCACACTGCTGGTTCGCAGCCCAGTGCTGACTTCAGCACTGTCACACTCGATGGCAACGGGATGAAGGTTATTGACCAGACCTATGGGCCAGAAAACAATGCAGACTTCCAGAGAGCACCCAGTGGCACCAAGCATGGCAGAACATCTGCGCACCACGTGTCTACTGCACAAACGAGTAATGATTTGCACTCACACACATCAACAATATCATACATGGCAGTGGGGCGAGTCGATCACTATTTGAACCCACTAATCCCTCCTCAACAAGCTCTGCTCCCATGGTCCTTCTCTCTTCTCTCGTTATGCATAACTTCACTTTTCCTCTGCAATTTTCTTTTAAAACATGACATTACAGGAAACATGGCGCTATCTCCAAATTTGTGGTCCTGAACATTCTTACCAGAAAAGAAAAGTGAAATCTGATAACTCCAGATTATACAGTTTAGTTACAGGCTTCCACTTCACGGGGGATGGGATTTGACTATTCTTCTTCCTGTGGATTCTAAATTTCTGTAATAATTGGTATTGTGTGTGGCTAAGTGGAGGCCTCTGAGTATAACCACTCTTGAGTTAATGGAAAGAAAGTGCTACTAGTGAACAATAGTATGACATCTATGAATGTCAAACCTCAAGTTAGACCCCCTGAAGGACTGTAGAAGTGCTTTATAATTCAATTCATAACAATACAAAAATGCTGGTGGGATGAATGAACTTCACTTCAGCTGCCACAACTTAGGAGGAAGATGATGTGATTCATGGGTAGAACAGAGAAAAACTTTGAATATTTGGCTCTGGGGTGTCAGAACTGTCTTGTTGCTGCCAAATCCTCTCAATCTCTTCAATAAGACTGCAATGACGGTTATGTAAGATGAGGTAAAAATGTAAATTCCTCCAATATGAGGAGAGAAGCACAGATATATGTGCTCATGTCGAAATCAATATGGGGATGTTTGTGCTGAATAAAATGAATTTATGCATAGTAATCCTTGTTCAAATTTAATGAGAAAGGACGATTGACCATTAAAACCAATGCAACAACACATAATGTACTACATGTGGTAATACTCCAGTCCACAATAAGCAATCACGTTACTACAGGGTGTCAGGGGAGCAATACATCCTAAGCTTCATACAGGGTGAGTAACGTCAATTACCAGCATGGTGCTGCTCTGACATGGGGCTGAATATTGTTCTTGGCACTGAAGCCAAGAGTGAGAGGAGCAAGAGAGTGAGGAAGCCTAATTGTGATGTGCCATAATTTCCCGCTCAGGGCCTCTCACTCAGGATATGGGTGAGGTCAAAGGTGCAATGGAGGGAGTCCATCAGAGGCTAAGCGTGCTGAAGTCATCTGTACAGAGTTATTCGTGGTGAGGTGAAAGCAACTTGGTCAGACAGGGGACCTAATCAGATTTCAAAGTAAACACAGTGCCGCCGGCTCCAGAAGGCTGAGTCCAAACATTGTTGCTAATTGCATCTGTCTTCATTTTCCGCAACTCACTGTACAACACCAACGAAAAAGAAATCTAGATGGAACAGGAACTATTTCAAAACCACAGAGAGCACCTCAACCTTACCTCAATTTTTAGTCCGTAACTGTTCATTTTAGAGATTGCCAACTCTGATTGCTTCTGTCAGAAATCAAAATATAATGCCTGTGAAGTGTTTCTACTGGAATATTTCTTTTTTTTCATACGTGGAGACTGAAAAGGAAAATATATATATGCTTGTCTTGTGTGCCATATGTGGGGGCTTCCAAAGCATGGAAACCTACGTAAGCACCAGTCAAGTAGTACAATTTGGGTTTTGAGATGGCTGCAATTGGTCTCCCATATTGTGACATTTCTGTACAAGAGAGCTGCTCCAAGTAAAACAGGCGCCTTATGTCAAGAGGCTTTTTCACCACCACCATATCCAGCTACATCTCAAAGTTATAGACAGCTTGTTCGCAAAGTGTTCTAACCATAATGCTATGACCTGAAATTCCCAAGAGTCACACCCGCTGCATGGTGTTTAGTATAGGTCACTACTGGGGCCCTGGCCTTCAGTGGCACCTTGGCAGAGAGGGGAAAGCCCTTTACCCCAAAGGACACTGTATGATTATTTTAATGTGGTTGCTTTGGTATTTGGTGTTCCAGCAAAAACCCAACCACATATCAACTGACTGCCATGTGCAGATTTGAAAATTACAAGTGCACAAATCACCAGAGCTGAGTGTAACTGTACACAGTATTATTATTTGTATCCCTGACAGAGATGATGACATTTCATTGTTCTCCTGTGCACTTGCATTCGTCCAGTTCTGATGATGCTAAGCTGTTTTACGATATCACTGTCCAATAGAAAAAAAGCATCTCCTTGTTGTTCTTTCAAAGGGTTTGCACAGCAGCATTGGATATGACATCAGTCTAAAAGTCCACGTCAACAAGTGTATAATGTGGTAAAAGAGAAGTGTGTAAACTTACACAGTGAGGGGGTGGCATCCACAGAAGCTCCTGAGGGAAATCATGATAAGATGGTAGCTAGTTGTGCTTAGAAAGCACATTTTTTCCAGAGGCAACTGACAGATTCAAGGCTCAGCTGGCTGTCCTACCTAATACTTATATAAAAATGGAAATAAAGCTGGAGAAAGACATCGTCTGGATCATAAATGTTTGCAGTGGAGCAGTAGACTACAGACTATCATGTTGAATGTTATAGAGAACTGCAATGGGTAAGTTTAGATTTATGGCTCAAGTGGAATTACAATTTGTAATGTGTCTAAGATAATTTGCAATTTGGGTTGTACGGTCAGAAAAACCTGTACTTGAGAAAATGTTAAGCAATGCTATTGATGTAAGTATGTAGGATTCTTATTCTGATTATGTTTTGCAAGGATTCAGAAATATGGCTGATATTGTCAAGTTTTAATTTCAGTCAAACATGTGTGTTTGTTACCTTTTGCCTTTTCACTGGTCAATTTTATTTCATTCAGTACAAAGTTAGCTCCTTAATCTATATTATTGTGTAAGCTTGACTATGACTTGTAAACCTTTCAAAATTCCCATAGTTTCCTGTTGGTGTTAATACAGTGAACAAAATATTCTTTTAAAGAGGAATCCATGTGGACACTTTTGAAAATATTTACGCTTTTATTATTCTTATGTATTATTTTAATAATAATAACAACAGCAACAACAATTATGATAATATAAAACAAAACGAGTTACATAATAATTGAACTATTTTAACTATTATATTATAATAATAATTATTATTATATTATATATTTTGTCAGGACACGCCTACATCCTTCATGTCCATGACGTAGGCACGGCGTCTGTTGTCAAAACGGGGAAAAGATGGCGTCGGTTTCAGAAATGTACGATGTGGGTTGGGAAGGTAAGTAAAAGACAAAATAGGTTCTCCTCGATTATCGTTGCCATTTCGATTCACATTTTTGAGGGAGTTCGTTGTTTTCTATGTGGGAAAGCATTGGGGGGGATTGTCCCTGCCAGACGCTGAGAAGGCAGGTTAACACTGCAACGTGAAGCAGCAGTTATTGTTAATGCTAGTCAGCAGAAAAGCTAAGCTAAGCTATCGGGTTCATCCGTACAGCTAATAACCAGTTTAACATTGTTAACTAACGAGGCTCTAGAAATAGCGGTGTAAACATTAAGCGATTTTTGTCTGTTTTCCGACAGTATGAGTAGCATTTCAGGTAACTAGCCGCGTTGTATGTTTGGCTAACATTAGCAATGCCAGCGACTCAGTAGCTTAGGTGACTAGTCCTGCGAAAGACCTTTAACACATTAGTAATACTGCAGTGCATAGTATGTTACTGTCACGTATGCCTGTGCACGTTACGCCACTGTTATCACGAACATAACTGCAGAGGTTAGTTTACGTAGGTGTACTAATATTTTGATAGACTGAACTTCAAATTGTAATTAAATGCGCTGATTTAGCTCATGTAGTGTGTCTACAGTATCATCAGGTCGGAAAGTCCTTCGTGTATATTTCAGCATCATCGTCACAAATCGTGTATCAGCCCATGTAGTCTCAGAGTTTAAAAGAAAGACATTAAATCTTATATAAAACTGTCATTCACACGATGGATTATCTCAGATTATAATTGTTTCATTTTAATACTTTTATCCACAGAGATGAGAGACAAACTGCGTAAGTGGAGAGAAGATAATTGCAGAAATAGTGAACAAATCGTGGATGTTGGGGAAGAACTTATTGGTGAACATGGATCGAAACTGGGAGATGACAGTAAGTATCTAAAGACACAAATAAGCCCATAATGTTGTTACAATGTTAAGACTATTTTTAGAAAACCAAGTCGATAACCTGAGGAATTATACACCAGTTTATACATGATTACTTTCAGCTTTATTGTAAAGAACATGCAGGTCTGAACCTACACAGACCGCACATGTCTTTGGTAACAACGTAGTGAACAGTGTGCTTTTATCATTTCACCTCTAATTAAGAGATGAGTGTAGTCAATATATTGAGCTAATTGGAAAAGAAAAGTTTTCTGAATAATTAACTAATAGGATTTTGAGCACAGTATTAAAACACCAGCTTTAAAAGATAGAAATAGAGATACACTTCACGAGACTGTAATTGTAATGGTTTGACAGGTAAAACAAAAATGCTTTGCATATAGGCTCCGTTCACACGTGGTATTAACATATGTCATGGGCGATTGAAATGCAGGTGGTTGGCTCTAATGCCAGGTGTGAATGCACCTAAGATGCGTTGAGGTCTGGTTGCTCAGACCTAGGGATGGGCAATAGAATTAATTCGATTAATCAAATTTTTGTCCAGATTATTGCTTCTTCTTGCTCAAGAAAAAATCAAAGGTCACTCTCTGTGCTTGTTGTAATATATTAATTGTGAATATGTTTCTCCAGTCATTGCATATCAGCGGTGCTTTATTTTATTTAAAATAATTTTTATTTTTCAACATATAATGCACGCTGAAACCCTTTCAAGTGCTGCTTTTTTGTTATTTTTTATTGACATTGCACATATATGGTGTATAGTTTTGGTAAAGAAAACTATTTTTGAATCATGTTTTGTCTGGAGTACAGTACATGAAGACAGAAGAACATCAATTAAAATTGTGAATCGCTCGTCACACAGAAAAAAATTGAGATGACATTTTTTGGCCAAACTGCCCTGCCCTACTCAGACCACATTTAGATGTAGTCTGGCTCGCATATGGTCACATTCTTTTGGCAGTGTGATCAAAAATGTGTCCTGGGCTGCACTGAAGGGCTGCCCACTCAGCTGACATTCATTACGTAAGAGGAAGTGCATACTCATTCACGTGCTAATGATGTATTAAATCAGTTAAATTGCAAAAGCTGGCTTTGTCCACAATGTCTGAAAATTTCAAAAAGCCCATAGAAATACATTAGGAGTACGTCAAACATCTTGGGTGACTTAATTTGCCTGGAACATGGCAAGAAATAGACGGTCTTGTTTCGATTTCTTTTTTTTCTTTGAATTTCTGGCAGACAGTGAATCTGGTCTTTTCGAACAGAGTGATGATGAAATGTGAGATCCAATCACAAGTGGTCACTCGAGACGCACATGGAGACATACTTAGAGCCGTCTGCTTGTGATTGGATCACCCAAGATGCTGATAATAATACCAGGTGTGAACAGGGCCAAAGCTGAAATGCTCAGTTTTTTTTATTTTTAAAGCAGTAGCAACTTTTACCTAAACGTATTAAAGGTCAGGGTTTCCTTCATAACAGTTCTGCCTTGCTGCATTATCATAAAACACACTTTTTTCCCCCCAAGTCATCATGATTCATATGGTCTGTAAAAGGCAGATAAACACTTATAATGCCATGGTTTTATTGAGATCAGTCCTTAAATTGGCTGTGAAATAAGATGGCAATTACAAAAACAAGAGTTGGAATCATAAAAGTCAAGAAAAAAACACCACAGCCATTTGTTTGTTTTGGCAAAACCTGAGACATTTTGGGTGGAGTTTGACTTTAGTATTCCACTTCAATTAATTGGGGGGTTAACATATTATAACAATGGCATTAATATCTTACTATTGCTAGGCTATTATCATATGTTATACTGTTACAGTTGACTTAACATTTTAATAAACAGTTATTTTTTATAGCAGACATCAAGCAAAACATGTTAAAGGGATAGTTGCTCCATAAATACAGCAAAAATGATGGCTTGAGATTGGTTGTATCTATAATCAACAAGTACAGGATATTCTTTAATATGGCCTGTGCACAAAAGGAATCTCAGTATCACAATTTTATAGTAAATAGAAGAGCATTTTTATTTAACTATATGACCAACAATAACGACCACTACAACAAAATGTATAAATTGGTATCATGGTAACCCAGCAAGAAATTGTTTTCATACAGCACAATAATGTAATTTGTATTATTAAATACACTAGCAAGAAACTGTGTAAATGTAAATGATTTTCCCAGTGTTGATAATTGAGTCTTCTCTGGGATTCAAAATGTTATCATCTAGTTCAGTTTAATGTAAACCATTCATTACTAATTATCGTTGTGTTCATCAGTGTCGGAATATTCAACACCTTAATGTAACCTGATGACTCATGATTTAACAACATCAGTTGGTCAAATAAATGAAATACTGTTTATTTTGAAACTAATACACACATTTTGTGTGTGTGTAACAATGCACATTTTGTTGCTAACCTGGGCACATTTAGATGTCCATACTTGTTCTGCCATTTAATTAGACTAACCTTTAACATCGTCAGGGTTAGAAATACCTTTAATAGAAATGTTACTTCTGCTGTTTTGGTTTCACAGTCTGTCAACAGTGTTTTTAACTGTCAGAAATGATTTTGCTTGAAAAAGAAGCTGTCTTTTCTAACAAGTGACATATAAGAAAGTCCATAAAAGAAATACTAAAAGTAGCATTACACGATAAATGAAACGGGACAGTTTTATGAATGATGTGTACCACTGACTCTTAAGCTGCCGATTCACATCATGGAAGTTTGGTTTTGTAAGTTGAAAAAAAAGTATAATGTGCAGCTGTTGGTGACAGAGTTTTAGTTGGTACGTCAAGTGTACTTTTCAATATATCATTTTTTCATGTTACACTAGACAGTGGAATGGAAAGGGCGTTAACACAGTCTTCTTTGTCTGTCTCTTCTGCCCAGTATGGATTATTTATGAGCAGGTGATGATCGCAGCGCTGGACTGCAGTCGGGATGACTTGGCTCTGGTAAGTTTTTACTGCGCTTCCTCACACACCCAAGAGCTTCAAAAGCCATCGTTCTCTCTCTCACAGCCATTCCTACTTTGCAGCACCCCCTCTGCCAAATGTGAAAATCTGATTTTTATTTGGCCAAATGGTATTACTCTGTCTGTACTTTGGAAAAACAATTTGCAGAGAGTTGGAAGTAGAGGGTGTAGCAAATGAGTGGGGATGCATGCTTCAAGTGTTAGCTGAACTTGGCCTCATTTATGGAGTTCAACTACTTTTTTCCCACCGGATTTATTTGGCATCTTAAAGCTAATGTGATGTTTTTAAGTTTACCGTTTAAACTACTCAACACAGAATGGTCTAATCTGGATGGTACTAAAATACAGGTTTGTGGTCATTCAAATGGTTAATCTCCAATCAGTATGGATGTGACGACTTACTTGGCAAAAAAGTTACCGAAGGAAAGGCAGAACTTGGTCATTAGAATTAGTTGTCTGTTGGCTGTCCTTTGAGCCCTGCTGCCAGACTTTAGAAATGGCAGACTTCAGCTGATGGATAGTGCAAATGCTTCAGGTCACAGTGCAGAATTTTCCATAATGCTGAAAGTGATTATAACCATGTCATCAAACAAATTTAAACTATTTTTTCTTTTATTAGAAAATATAGAAGAATTGGCAAAGAGCTTCCTTGCCTCCCCAGTCAAGTTCAGGGTTACCAAAGTGGCAACATAGCATGTAGCTCTTTTCAGACCTTGGATCCGGTGGGAGAAAATAATCTAGATGAGGACTGATGTGATAGAAGAATCTCCTTTACTGTTGGAAAAGATCTCTGTCACAGTTTATAAACCTATTTTATTGCCACTTTACAGTGTTTCCTAACTGATTTATTGGTCATTAAGTAGGAGTAAATAGGAGATGGCAATTCAAATAATAATAGAGTGAATATAGAGCGGAACAACATCTACCTCTCCCTCTGCATGTTTTACCTTGTGCAACTGCAGCCTTTTTGTTAATCTAATGGCATGCAATTAACACTTATGCTGTGTTGAAAATGATACCGAATTGTTAATAGGTCTGACCTAGTAAGATTGTATTTTTTACTTTTATAGAAAAGTGACAAGGGTGCTTGTTCAGACATGAAGTTGATCAAATACACAAGACCTTTTCTTGTGTAATTAAAGTTGGAACCAGGGTTTCAATTAGCCCGTAATTACCATTATTATTTACCTGGTCACTTTGCTTTGTTGTGTATATTTATCAGATGACATTATGCTTATAAAATAAATGAGTAATAAACAAGTAAATAAAGAAGTAGTTTATATGCCACAATTAAATGACCATTTCACAATAATTTTGTTGTCTAACAGAAGAACAGCTTTATAGTGAATAGTTGTATTAAAACACTACATTACTGTTCATTTTGCATTTTTCATCAACCTAGGTGTACGTTATATTTGCATTTGTAGCATAGTCTATTGAAACGTGAACAATAAGCTTCACATTTGTCCGGTAAAATAAATCCTCTCTCGACACCCATCCGTCAAGGGAAAATCTTAGCGGAAACCCTGGCTGGAACATAGTCGGGGTTCTCCCTAGGTTTCTGGGGGGCTTGGGTGCTGTGGTTGCGGTGGGGGGTTATGTGGTTGTGGAATGTGGGGGTCCTCCTCCAAGAAAATTTTATGTTATTTGACTAAAAGCTATGCTTTTATTTTCACATAATTTTAGACTATTACAATGTTTTCCCTAAATTTGTGGAAGAGAAGGCGCAGGGTGGGGGTTTATGGGAGCCATCCCACAATCTATATATTTTTTTTACATTTTTCAATAAAAAATACATAATTGCACATCATTTTCGACCAGTAATGTTATTACAATATCTAATATCACTTAAGAAGTATAAAAACTAGACTTGCTAAAGAGCTCCACTGGAGACTAAATACAACCATTAGATCTGGAAAAAAATCATTTACAGCAGGTAGGTAGGAAAAGTAATTGATTTTACATTATGGTAATTAATAGTAGGGAAAACCCTGAACCTGTGAGTTATTGTGATACCCAACCCACTACTTATTATGTAACTCAAGCAATGGCAGATTTTCACATTCAAGACTGTGAGTCATTTTAATTTCTGTGTATGAATTAGTTTAACTGGCAACATCTGGCATTTTAGGACAGGTCGTCTGTCTTGGAAAAAACATGAGTATTTATGTAGGTTATAGTGTGAGAGCAAGAATGTAACAAACTTTAGTTACAGTCAGCTGTAATTGGTCTCTCTCCTTTGCCCACATCCTTGCAGACCTGTCTACAGGAACTGAGGAAGCAGTTTCCAGATAGCCACAGAGTGAAGCGATTATCAGGCATGAGGCTGGAAGCTTTGGAAAGGTAAGCATTGGGCACTAAAAGCTTGATGGAGAGAGGAGGCAAAAAATTACAACCCCACTGTTATGTGTGGTACTTTTGGAAAGCTTGGGGGTGAGAAACTGTTAGCAAATCCTTAATGGTACAATGGTCTGGGTGTGTGCATGTACCATATGTGTAAGGGGTAGAGTGTGTTTATGTTGGATAACCCAGCATTCTTCTGGAGAAGAGGGGAATGGAGAGAGGAAAGGTTCAGCATTGGGTAGTCCTGTGGCCCTGTAGCCTGAGTTAGGGATTCCCGGGAAGGAAGTGGTCTGAACCAACTGTTATTCTGGGGGTCCCTCAATCTTCTCTGGTTTCTATTTCGCTGTTGTTTCCTTTGTTACTCCTTTTCTGTCTGTATTTTTTTACTCTTTCCCCTCCCTATTCTCATGAGTTTTTCCTGTCCTGTTTTGGTCTTTATATGGCAAAGTAGCTCTTGGCCCTGTAAATATTGATATGTCACCACAATCTCAATTTAGGCCTCTGTGCCTCCCTCACTGATGTGTTTTATTTTTAAATCTGCAGTTTATAAAAAAGGTAAGCAGAATGGAGAGTGTGAGTTGGAAAGATAAACAGGGGGTATTTTAGTCTGTACTAAGCTGGAGTAAGGGTAATTCAATCTGTTTACTACCTCGCTCACATTCCCCACCAGGATCACCATTGCTGGTTTATCGGTTATGTCAGAGTTTATGTGATAATTGAGAGTGATTGCTTCGGCACTGTCAGATTAAATAAACGGCACGCAGGGATCTAATTGGCAGCAGACAGAGCTACACTTGAATGAGACAGCTTCAAACAGCAAGACCCTGCCTTTCACACATACACACATAGTTCCTAAATAAATAAAGTGAATCAAAGTGGCTCATGAGTGGTTGCCTGGTGCCATCTGAAATCTCCCAAAGTGTGGCTGAGTAATAAAGTGAATGTGAGGGAAGCAGCAGTGCTGGAAGTGGGGCTGCTCAGTGCTAATGGGAACCAGAGTTGCTTCTGTCTGATGTAGGCTGTAGGCCGAACAGTTTCTGATCGTAGATCTCCGCCTTTGGCTGCTTAAACGTCAGCATTGCAGATTGCTCTAATATTAAAAAAAAAAGTAAAAAATCATCCTTCGGTGCCTGATTTGACATGACAAGTGAAGTGCACATGCCCCCTTTTCCCAGATTTCTTTACCGTATGATTTGATATTTACAGCTCATAAATTTCCTCTTTAAACAGAATCATGTGGGCCCAGTCCAACTGTTTGAGCCATGCTGTGTTGGATATTGTTGCTTATCAACTTCATATGTGTGTATTATGGTATTATGTATGGGCCAAGAGACAGACAACTGAACCAACAACTTAGCTACAGATCTGGACAGATGTAAAAGCAGCAATTTAATTTTGTTTAAAGGTGAATCAAACTGGATACAGTCAAATGAAAATACAATCTTCAAAACAGTGTGCTTTGTTTGTATTGATTTCATGACTCATTGTGAAGTGATATAAGCCTCTCACAATGGCGACTGTGTGACCAGCAACCTAAACTTAAATGAGTGTTTATTTCTTGCTTTAGATCACCACTGATTTCTGTACAGCTTCACTGTAATCATAGAAACCTGCCACTCTGTATACAGAAACTTGATTACCTTGAACTCTGGTTGATTTCCCCACCACCTAATTTTATCCGACTGGGAACTGGGATTGGTTGAAAAAAAACACAATTCTATTCTTTTCTGTCTCTGAAGGTACGATGAAGCCAACAAGCACTACGATGCTATTCTCCAAGAGGACCCCACCAATACGGTAAGAAAGAAGAGTAGAGAAAGAAAGGGGAAAAATCCCTCTGCTTAGTGTTCGACTTTGCTTCACTTTGTGGTCTCAGCTTTTTGGAGAGCTTTAAATCTGCCGAGGCACTTTGGTGTTAGTGAGTGAGTTTGCTAAGTTAAACTCCCCTTGGCCTCCCTGACCTCAACCACACTGCTGATCAGCCTATCACCCAACTGAGTGTGTTTCAGGGAGGGGGCAGGGTGAGTGGAGGTTGATTCATAGCCTAAGTCAGTGGCAGACATGTTTGGTGGAAGTACAGCGTAAATTAAAGTCTGGCCTTTGAAGATGGTGATTTCCTGGACCTCTTAGACCCTCACCCTAAGTGAACAGGACTCTGCTCCTATTCCACCTTCTCCATTACCACATACTGGCTTCAGGTGCAAATTCTACACTGTCTTTACCTGGTAACATAGACTTAAAGAGCGCTTACTTTTCTCCATGCTATCTTTTTGTGCTCATTCTACAATTCATCTAAGTGAAATAACTTGCAGAAGCATGTCTAGCTAGTGTTCTGCCAATCCCACACCACCAACCCAAAACATAATGTACCTGCTGTTAATTGTTTCCATAAGGACATGTGGCTATGCAAGAAAATAAATCTTTTAAAGGGTTTTTCAAAGAAACCATGACCTTATTTATTTTGGCTACCTCTCACCCCCACCCCCACCCTGAAGATGTTCAGCAAGTTTCCTGGTTTCCTGAGCCATGCTGACATATGGATTGCTTTAGATATATGTTACATTCTCTCTTAGTTTACGGTGTGTTACAGAGATGGCATAGACTTTTGTGATGTGGATGTTACGATGATACAAAGAGTCTACAGAGCATTGCCAACTGTAAACAAATGAATGCTAACAAAACTAATAATCCCAGGGCTCAGAGTGTATCCAAAAATCTATCAAGTGGGTATCTGGATAATTTTTTTCCCTATCCACATTCTGTGAAAGCCCACCCCTGCTCTGGCTCTGAGTAGACCTGACCCATATATTATTCTTTGCTGAATGTGGGTTGGGATTGATCCCTTTATTCCTCCACAAGTTACATCCTAACCTTAAACCAGACAAATGTTGCAGAGCCTGCTATACCTGTCCGTGGCCCTAAAATTCCCTGCCCCAACCTGAAGTCTCTCCTGTATCGCTGGTAAGACCCTTATTCCTGACCCAACATCTTTGTTGGAGATGACCTCATCTGACTTCTAGCCAGAGAGTACACATAAACATACTAAAAAGCCAAAATATCTGCCTTTCATAAAGAATGACTCCTATTTCTGTGACCCAAAGCATGGGAGGGAACCGTACTTGTTAGAGCATTGGCTCCTGAATTGAAATGTTAAGAAAAGCACAATTTGTCCAAGAAACATATCCTGTACCATGACAGGTGTGTGGCCACAAGAGCAGCCCCCTCCCTACATTACACCAGGCAGCAGCAAACCGAAGCACTGAGGAGACAGACAGAAATTTTGTAATATGAATTAATATAATTTATTATAATACTGAATTTAATACCTACTATAACACAATAATTCTTAAAATGTATTACAAAAGGCATGGTGATAAATTTTTGGATATATCTAAAATTATGTAAATGAAAAAGGTAGGCTGAACGATTTAAAAAAAAAAAAAAAAAAAAAAAAAAAAATATGTGGTTTGTACAACACAAGCATGTGCCCTTGCGCCCAGAGAATATGATTTGTAGGCTGACGGTTCTCCGTAACACTACCATGCTTCATTTATAAGGGTAATGTTGTGAGAAAAAATTGCAGCCCCTGCGATTTGGATATTGCACTTGGCCATGTTGCGATTTCGATAATATTTCAGTTGATCTTCAATCCTACGTACCAGTGAAACCAGTGTAAAGCTAGTCTGGAGCCCTGAATCCTTTTCCTCACGCTGCTGCTCTCCTACTCGCATGCTTTCGTGGCACAGAGAAATAGCCTCGTCATCTCTATTTTGCCTCCCACCATGCTCTGGCACATTCCCACCTTCGCTTTGTCAATACCATCTCTGTTTATTTTACGCTTTTATTACTGTTGGAAGTTTGGAAGTCTGATTGGCAAGTCCGACTTTAAAACCAGGGATAGAACTGTTTTCATAGGCAGGTTCTCTCCGCTGTAAGTCCTTGGGTCAGGGGATATGGTTCTTGGTAAGTCCAGGGATAGGGATGAAGCGTGCAATGTAAAAGCTTTACGCTAACGATATGAGTTAATGGGTCAAGATTACCAACAAAATGTATTTTTTATTCTTTTTATTAGTACCCTGTAAGCATACAGTTTCCAGAAATGCTGGTGGTGTCTAAACCAAATTCCACAAATCACTAAAGGATTGCCAACTGGCACCGTTTAAGTTTCTCGGTGTCATTGCATATGCATTTCTGACAACACTAAACAGCAATGATTTGCAAAACCATTTTTATAGTAGTGTGCTTTTCCAAATTATGCTGTTGGTTTGTCACATACCACACCTAATAACCAAATATTTAATCTGAAATTATTTTGTCCTAGGTATGGAGTTATGCTGCAGTTATTTTCTTGGAAAGCTGTCATTGTTGTGCAAATGGTTGTTACTCCAACTTTATGTTGTAATTGGTGTAATCTAACATTTATCAACTGTTTTGACAATGGGAGTTGTAATTTCAATGAATCCCAGGGCATTCCAGGGACAACACGGAAAGGGACTGGTCGGTTTCCTGGTCTCTGAATGGTGGATACTGCCACCCTAGTAAGCATAAGCTGCCAATCAAACCTGGGGCTGGGAATGGAACAAAACAGACAAATAGGTCCTCTGTCCATGGGATGGTAACCTTAAATCTTTTTCCCACAATCCTCGTCCCACAAGGTTTGGGCGTAGTGGTGGAGGGTGGAGCAATGATATGATGACTTTGTTTAGGTCACCTGTCTTGAAAGTGAAGGCTATCTCCTCCCTGCATGTTCAACATGCTTTTAAGAATTGGGCAGGGGATGGGCCTGAGAAATGGCGGAAAATTGGCGACCACAAGGAAGACTTGCGAGGCATCCCAGCATGCGAAGCAGAGATTGGAAACTGAGCTGTTGTAATTATAGGCTGTGGAATAGATGTGGTACCCATTAACCAAAATTGTTGAATCAACAAAAATTGCTCAAGGATTTTTTGCCATGGCGGTGTCCAAAAAATGTTTCAAACTCTTAGCCCTTCCATTGCTTGCTATGTTCCAATACCTACAGCAATGATCTGGCAAAATTCTTGTCTGCGTGTGTAAATGCATTTTTTCCACCTTTTATTTCTTCTTGTGAGTATTTTAGATTATGCTCTTCCCACAACATTTGCATACAAGAAAGAACCACATTTTTTATATACCTTTTAGTGAACTCCATGATTGTGATAATATTGATTTCAAACCCTCTAATTTCACCCTAATTGGTCAATATGAAAGCTAATGTTTCTTCAGTAAGCCACGGATGACTCCTGAGGTTGACCCACAATCGTAAGCAATTACAGATTTATTGTAGGACAAGTTGTATTTATGTGCATTTGTCATGTGATTTGAAATTTAGAACGTCACTTCAGAGTGCCAATGGTATAAATGTGAAATATATTCACTAATTTATTATTCTCTAATAATATTGGAAGTTTGAATAAAGATTAAAAATAGCTGGCTTTAACAGCAATTTAAATATCATAAACATTAACGCTTGTCTTTGACATTTCTCTCTCCCTGGTTTCTCATTTCCCTCCATTTAATTTCAAGTTTGTACACTATGCTAGGTGTGCCACCCTTCTGATGGTTCTTATTATAATGGAAGGTTGCGGTAGGTCGTAGCATAGAGCCAGGGGTGATGTAAATAATCCAGTCCTCGCTCCTAAGGTCGCCTCAGAGCACTAATTAAAAAAGAATCACGACAACAGAGGGATCAGAGCCACTGCCAGGTTTTTCTGGATCATTAGTTGGAGAAAGGAGGAGAGAGGAGTGGTTTGGAATTGCTTCTCGTTTAATAAAGTGCTGTGTGACTCTCTGGGCTACCAACTTCCATATGTTCCTTTGAGCCCCAAGTGGTTCTTTATCTAAAAAAGAAAAAAGCTGTGAGAGAAGAAAGCTGGGTGTGGTAATGGCAGTAGCGCACAAGTGCAAAAGTCTGCATTCAACGGTACTGTGTAGTAGTGTTTGATTATTTTTTTGTTGGTTCTCTTTTTCAGTATTGACAAAAAAAAGGAAAGCTTGTAAGTATTAATGGTTGAATCTCACATAGCATAAGTTGATGGTTAAATGGACGGGATGTCCGCTGATCTCAACCTCATTGCATGGTGTAATGAAGGCGGTATAAACTTATTTGTGTAATTAAGATGTCTTCTTTTTGTTGCTTTTTGAAATAGTGCTCATCTTCTGTTCTGTGAGGTATTGAGGCTGCAGTCCCTGTTCAGGTCCCTGTCCCAGTTTGATGGATAAGTGGATTTCTTGTGATGCCAGTGTTAGAGAAGGAACAAATTTACAGCCCTCTAGACATGACTCATACAGAGCCCTCAATGACTTTGGTTATGAGTGAATGAGAGGAAGCCCCACTCAATCAAGTGCCAGTCCATAAATAAAATAGGCTGTGGCAGTGCACTTCTAATGGAGCGGCAGCCTCCTGTTAAGGTTTTCACTTACTACCAAGAGGAGGAGGTGGGGGGAGTTAAACAGTTGGAAAAGTCAGAGCAGCAGGAGTAATACTTTCTAATTCAGATTGATGAGAATCTAATCCACCTTAAGGTCACTTCAACATCAAAACGAAGCGGAAAGCAATTTTCAGCTGATGTAAGTCAGGCTGGTGCAGCTTGAGATGCGTGCCGTGCCGGCAGGAAGACAGGCATTGGGGTTTGGGGGAGTGTGCCATTTTCCCCACTTGGTTAGAGGATGACTCACCACTTTATCTCAGCCACTGAGTTCCTTCCAACTCCCAAACATTGACTCATAATCTGTGTGCCCATCTCCTTTTTGGACATGGCCGCTAACTATCTCTAATTATGTCGTGGTAGGCTTAGATTACCGAAATACCCCAGTCTTAATATAAAGACACTTAATAGCTTCATTGATAAAATGGTCAGCATTTTTCAATATTTCGTCTTTCTAGGTTTTGTTTTAATTCACAAAAGTGCATATTCATGTTGCAAAACTTATTTGTTCTCACAGCGGAACTAAGAAGGATTGTGGCACTCTGAAAAGACACTAAACTCACAACTCTTACACTCACTCATACTTTCACACCCCCTGTAGACAAACACTCAAGGAGCTGAGTTCCTAATCCTGTTTACTCTCTGCTCTGCAGGCAGCAAGGAAGCGCAAGATCTCCATATTGAAGGCCCAGGGGAAGAGCACTGAAGCCATCCGGGAGCTCAATGAGTATCTGGAACAGTGAGTGTTCTTCAAGCCAGGGAGAGGGTCAGGCACCCCCTCCTCTGCACTTCCCTTGGCTTGTATTTTAATTAAAACTATGTTTGTCCTTGATGTTTTAATATGTAACATTTCCACATTAAAATCTATAAAAACCACTAGTACTTTGTTATATATTATTGACTGCATGTACTTACATTACATGTTATGTTTCCCGCAATGTTCCATTTTGATGTAATTTGATTTATTTTTGTGGTTACAGGTTTGTTGGGGACCAAGAAGCATGGCATGAGTTGTCAGAGCTCTACATCAACGAACACGAGTAAACAAATTTTTTACATCTAAGCAACAATGTGATTTTAGTGTTTGTTTTTCACGCCGCTTCGTAACTGATTTTCAAATTTTGGTGTAACGGCACACTTCACAACTTTCAATTTTGCAAGTAAATTGCAGTTGCATGAACATTTTTTTACAGTTTGTGTTTTTAAAAAAAGTCAGCCCTGATTTTCTAGTAGTGCATTCAGGTGTACAGGGAGCTGTAAGGGGGAGAATGACTTCTCCTATCAAACCCTCCTGTCTGTTTGCCTGTCCAGCTTTCATTCAGCCCCCATATTAAGTATGATATTAATTTAGTGTTTTCAGTATGGCAGCCATAGGTATATCAGCCAGTTTAACAGGGCTTCACATCACACTGATGGCTTGATTTCCAGAGGGCTCTTAGATGACCACAATGGAAGGCGGTGAGATGCCAAACTCAGCCAGAGGTCTGAATGGAGCCTTGTCCATGTTTGTCACATAAGAGTAGTTTAATAGGATTTTAGTCTTAAGCCACCTCTCCTGCATATGAGAGCAGAAAGACTCCCTGGCCTCCCACTGATATCTCAGTTGCCAAGGAGAATTGCCAGACAGCATTGTAAGAAAAAAATAATTTGGTTTGTGTCACCTTTTATCCCTCCTTAATTGTCTGGGGCTCAGAAGTTACTGGAGCGTTGTCTGCTGTTGAACTATGGTTTTGTATGAGCATGTATGTACTATGTGTGTGTGGGCACACTCACCCCTGGGTTGCTTGGTTGCTCTGGTACGAGGGGCGCGGCAGCAGGAATGCGTACCACATTGAGAAGGCTACTTATTGGATATTTCATGCTTTTGTTTGGGAGGCTTTATTGCTGTAGTAGCCAGAGGAAATCCAGGGGTGAGCGGATTATCTCCCAGCTTATCCCAACACTTCTAATATCACACCATTCACTCCCACAGCCCCTTATCTACAGGCGTGTCAATTTCTTTTCTTTGTTTTCTTTATTTTGGGATACAAAGTCCCTGTTTCCCCTCCTCCTCCTCTTCCGGATAGCCCGACATTATCGCCACTCTTTTCCAGAAGGATAGAGCAGGAGGCAGAGAGAGAGCACTTGCTGTGAAATTCCCAGGAGAAGGTGGTGGCACTTTTCTTTCCCCCAGCTAGAGAAAACAGAGGCTGATGGACAAGCAAGAAAGAGAAATAAACTCTCCTCCCTCGCCGTGCAACACCCTGGAAGCTAAAAATAAACAAAGGCTGAGTCTCTGCACTGCCATTGTTAGGGTTGTAGCAGGCAGCAGTGTTAACACATTAAAAATGTAATTAATAGCCTTTAAGTTGACACTGTTAAAACAATCCTTATGCCAGTACTGTTTAGACGGGAGATGACTGTTGGAATCTGCTGCTGGCTTCGTTCTGACCCAGCCTATGAAACTGTTTGACAAAACTGGACTGGTCATCCAAAATTACAGGATAAATAGTAATACTTTTTTCAAACATACTTTGCACAGTCTGAATCCATTTTTGTCTTATATGCAGTCAGAATGTGGTATTGAGATGAGGGAAAGCCAGTGCTGATGGTTTTACTAACCTCCAAAAGAAACAAATATAATTCTCACAGTCTCACACATAATGGTGGCTACAACTTTGCTGAAGCGCTGCAGTAATGAGCAAGCTTAGTAACAGTCATAGAGAATAGCTTGTTGATGATGGGGTTAGATGGCTTAGAGGAAGAGTAGAAGAGGTAAGGGTCTGGCCCTGGTACAAGATTCTGGCTGATGGCTGATGGAAGCGGCTCTGTACAGGCTATGGCCACTGCATGAGCACATCTGAAAGTCTTTATGGAGAGGAAGTGGTAATTGTAAGCAGCCCCCAACCTTCCAAGCCCTCTGATCTCTTTCTACTCAACCCCTTCCCCCTGTTTATTTCTTTCGTTCTCTGTCCCCACCTTCCTTTCCTTCCTATGCTGTTAATCTTTCAGCTAGTTAGTAGACCAATAGGTTCTTCATGTTGTAGCAGCATTTGAATCATTGGGTTTCTGCAAAAAGCAGCATGTAAGCATTTCCCCCTTTCTCATAAGCAGTGAAATTACTCCTGACCTATTTCAGGGTAGATTGTATTAACAGCAGGGGTCTGTTTTTCTTTTAACTGATAAGATTAATTTAGAAACGCTAGACAATTAACTGTTCTACTTGAATTTAAAGCATAGCAAACATTGACTTTAACTTTTAATTTGTTTGAATGCATGTATAAATTGCCAGAGTTGGTCTACTTCTGCTTTGGTGTTCCTGTGTTTGCAACTTTTTGTTAGGTGTACAGATATTTTGTGGCTTTGTGTTCTATGATATACTGTATCTTAGCATGTCTTGGCCTGGTCCTGTGAAGGGGAAACTGTATTAGAAGTGGAGTGGCAGCAGATTAGTGTGAGGTCAACAGCTCAGCAGTCTGCTGCTGAGAAGTGATCTCATCTGAGTATAGGCACAGTGTGCCAGCTCTTACTGTAGTGCTGACCTCAGGAAGGTAGTTAACTACACATTAAAGTCTGAAAAAACACACAGACAGACAAGATTGATCCTTACTGCCCTCCCTCTGTTGCTTCTCAGTGTCCCCAAAGGACGGAGATTCACCACACTAGATAGGTTTTTACCTTTGCCAACTGTCTGGACTGAGTAACCTTTCCTGTAACTGTAAATAAACTATATGTTATGAGGTGGATCTTCACACATGTCCTCATCACAGGCTATAAGTCAGTCGATTGTAAACTAAACCATGTCCAGTGTAGTGTTCTATCCAGATTTATACCTGTAATTTTATTGGGCATAGATGTTGTACTTCACAGTTCAGCAAGTTAAAGGATGACACATTCACAGCTGTATCAATCAGCTTATTGTTTCCCTTGTGATTTCCACAGCTATGGAAAAGCTGCGTTTTGTCTGGAGGAGCTGATGATGACCAATCCTCACAATCACTTGTACTGTGAGCAGTACGCTGAGGTAGGTACTCGCCTGGATGTCTGTCATCAAGCATGGGGGCAAACTGTGGAATAAATGTTAGCCCTGAATGGTGCCTCTCTCTGACACCAAGAGACACCGACACACACTTAACGTCATTGGGAATATAGGGTCATGAAAGAAGAAATGTTTACACTGGGTTGACATGTATTGCTTATTCAGATGTCATGTTGTCATTCCTTGAGTTGCCCTTTAGCACAGCTTATTGGCCATGTTTAATGCCTTCTCACACAGGTGAAGTACACTCAGGGGGGGCTGGAAAACCTGGAGCTGTCCAGAAAGTATTTTGCCCAAGCGCTGAGGCTGAACAACCGAAACATGAGGGCATTGTTTGGTCTGTACATGGTGAGTACTGCTTTGCATGAAGAGAAAGAAAGGGAGAAAAAGAAAAAAACAAAAACAGTAGAACCTTTTTTTGTAACCCTGTGGTTTGTCAAGGTTGAGGATGTCTGCATGTGTGTGCTTTTGGGGTGAGTGAAGAAGGGGCTCTCAGACAGGTCAGCTCACTGCTGACTCAGACGGTGAACTCCAGCATCGGAAAGTCTGCCCCTCTGGAGCTCTTTATTTTAGTAATAATACCCCTTCGGTGAGACCTTTTTTTATGTTTATGACTTGAATAAATAAAGCAGCTATGGAGTAAAAGTGCAAGAGAAAGAGAAGTACAACTGCTGCTAGCATTTTGACATTGGCAATTTTTCCAACCAGGTGCCAGTTTAATTGTAGTCTTAAATGAACGGCCCTTTAATCTACACATTTGTTTAAACAGGATGTTGTCTGCTAGCGCTAATGCATCATATGTAAGTGAGACCTGACATAAGAACACAAACGAACCGGTGCAGAGAATAAAAGGTGGAGAGGGGAAGCAGGTCTAACACAGAGAGCCTCAGTGTTTTCCTCTGTGCTGCGCTGGGATTCTTCAGGTAGTCCAAACACTCCATTGCAGCACAGAGCCCCTGAACTCTTTGAAACCGCTCGGAGTTGTGGGCAGCAAACACTAAAGGAGCAG
Organism: Coranthus polyacanthus; assembly: GCA_037367275.1. Classification (NCBI taxonomy): domain Eukaryota; kingdom Metazoa; phylum Chordata; class Actinopteri; order Kurtiformes; family Apogonidae; genus Coranthus; species Coranthus polyacanthus. Next base: position 20,744,265 of record JAPQRN010000009.1, read on the forward strand.
GCCACGTCAAACGTAGACATTTGCTTCTGTTAACTCTCAAGTTCGTTTGGAGACAGAGCAGGCCCTGTGCTGTTTCCTGACAAGTCATCCACCGACACTCAGGTCTTTAGTGGATACTTCAGGTGGGAGTTTATTCTTTATCAGTCACAGATCTGTCTAATAGTGCGTTTTGCAGATTGTCAACTAATCTCAGTGGTCCAGATCTTGACAGGTGCAAGAAGTTCAGCCAACGGACAGGAAACTTTCACCATTTTGCACCATCCCAGACAATTCGACCTGGTAGCACTGACCACAGTTGGGTTGTGGGTTGGTTACTCACAACACTTACGTGAGGATTCCCCTCCATAATGGTGCACACTGTTATTCGGGGATAGCCTATGTTGGTTGACATCATCTACATTGAGGTTTCTCTTGAGTTAAAAAAAAAAGAAATAAAAAACTGCTTACTAAAAAATACAGAAGCCAAACCATTTTTAGAAAAAAAAAACAGGGCCAGGTTGATTGGTGTGTAGTTAAAGTTTCAGCACACTAGTAGAGAGGGCTTTGAAGTGCAGTCAGGGTAGGCCCTCTGGGGTTTGCTGTGTGGAGATGATGGCAGGAACATGGGAAAGACATGGGATTTGTGGTTCGGAGGGGAGCTGTTCGGGCAGGCAGAGGCCGTGATTCACGCGGCGCTTCTCTCACTGCACACCAGGTTTTTTGAAGACATAGAGGGTCCTTTCATCACCGGGAATCGATGGTGTTGGAGAAATTAGGCCTGTTAAGTGACAATTTACGTATGAAGCATTAAAACACTCACTTTTTCCTCCCCATAAATGATTTCTCCTGTGTCATCAGGCCAAGGTCTGTTTTTTCTCTTCATTCTGCCACAATGACTAGTGGAGTGGTAGATGGTAAGAGTGGTTGCACATTCATCTCAATTACGCTTTTATTGCCGTTTTACCCAGTTTTGATATAAGAACACCCCTTCCCCGTTCTCTCCTCTGCTTCTTCCTCACGTTTTTTTCTGTTTTTCCTCTAGTCTGCAAGCCACATCGCTGCCAGCCCAAAAGTTAGTGCCAAGGTGAAGAAGGACAATATGAAGTATGCAGCTTGGGCGGCCACACAAATAAATAGAGCCTATAAGGTGAGTCAATTAAAGATGTGCATTAAACTTGATGTAAAAACAAATCTGCCTTTATTGTATACTTTACTCTTACCATTGGCCTCATAACTCTGATCCTACCTCTCTGTTATTTGAGTCTCTGTTTTCTTCTGGAAAATTGTCTTTCCTTTTCTCACATTATCATTTATTTTTCCCACTAAAAAAGACAAATGGTATTGTCTTGTCTCTTGTGTAGTTTGCAAGCTTTCATGGGCTATTTGCACACAGTATCCAGAAATCCCCCTCATTTGCATAGTATGTGAAAAGTAGTCTTCACCATCAAGTGACCCCTGAATGCACAGCAGCCCTGAAGGATGCCTCATGACTTGCAGTGTTGGAATAACAACCTTTGTGTCTTTCAGTGTGTCTGGGTACATTTACTGTTAATGTGTTGACTTAAGGCCACAACGTCTGCTAAGACTTTATCCCACACCCAGGCTTCACAGATGAGCTTCTCGCAGAGCCACAAGCTGATTCTCCCAAGACAACAATCACACTAGACTATAGCCGTGAAGTGTTTTTTAGGTCAGTGGCTCTCCAAATGGGATCTGAAACATGAGAAATTCAAGGAGCCCTGAACGTTATGTTTGGATACTGAAAAACATACCAGACGGGGAGGGTGAGCAGAAAAAGATAAAGGATGGAAGTGTGTGTGCGTGCATATATGCCCACATATTAGTAACTGCACATTCAGTCAAAGCAAAAATGGGAAAAAGTGAGCTCACATGGTATCACTAAAATGGTTTATACCGTTGTCATAGCAATTTAAGTAAAACATATTTAAAGGAAATCTTATTTGCCATATAAGCCATATGTGTTGCTTATTTGGGCAAACATGTAATAAGCGGTTCCTTGTTCAGCATGTGTGGGTCCTGTTGAGCGAGAGGCTCCCTGCTGAGCCTCTAAAGACCTCGTCTCACCACACTCAGCTCTCCTTGCCTTATGGACACGTTTCACAAGTTAAGCTATCAGATGGGCTGGATTGGAGAATTTGGGGTATGGTACTAAGTTCATGAGTAAATTGCTCTAATTTATACAATTAATTCTGCAGCACCAAAACTCCCATGGGATCAACAAAGTGTAAGTCACAAATGCACAAAATGTTAACTGTAGTGGTGCATATTACTTGAGAAACTAGCCCATTTCCTTGATAAACAGAAAAATACAGAGGTGACTGGTCAACAGAATTAACGTAAATTACGGACTATAAGCAGCTACTTTTTTCACACGCTTTGAACCCTGCGGCTTAAACAATGATGCGGCTAATCTATAGATTTTTACAAGCTAATGTCCTCCAGGGGGCGCCCTGGCAGGAAGCGCAAGAGCTGAGGCTGTTCAATTCCGACATTGAAGAAGACGACGACTTCAGTAGTTTTAGTGCGCAGGAGGAAGATGAAGATAGCGATCAATGACTTTTCTTGTAGGCTAACGGCCTATGGCTGGTAGGATGGTTATTTTTTTCACCAGCTGTGTTTTACTGCCGTGTTACTGCTGTGTTGCTGCCGTGTTAGAGGCACTGTTTGGAAAAAAGCATTTATTTACGGTAATAAAAATGTCAAAAATCTTTCTGTGTAGATATCTCATGTTACAACGTGGACACCTGCGGCTTATAGACAAGTGCGTCCTATATATGTACACTTTTTTTTCTTTTTAAATTTAGTTGGTGCAGCTTATATTCAGGTGCGCTCAATAGTCCGGAAATTACGGTAGTCAGTCAAATGACAGAATGCACATTCTCATCTCTTTGATCAAGATGCTTGCTGACCTTATCTCGCTGTCTTAGAAAGTCTTTGATCATAGCAGGGGACAAGATGTATATCTTAAAGAGCAAACTTTTAATCATACATTAAGTGCCTTAAGGAGTGAGAGGGACAAAGTGAAAAAAGAAAATTAGATTTGGAGAAAACTTGTCTAAGTATGTGAAAAACATTAGGGAAGGGGCCTCAAGTATGACAGGACTGCTGAAATAAAGAAGGGTGTGGTAAAAGGGCTGCCAGCTGCAGAACATGTTGGACTGACAGTCTGTAAATTTACCCTATATAAGTGACCTATGATTGAAATGTTTTATGTTCAGTTTCTCAGATAGAATATATGCAAATGTATTTAACAAACTTTGAAACAGATTTAACTTTGAGACTTCATCTGAAACTTGTTACAGGGATTAGACGGTAGCAAAACCAGTAGGGTAGCACATGTTTTTCTTGCTTAAATATTTTCTCTATTGCCAAGGAGGTGTGGGAGAGGTTTTAGCCACAGACAGGGAACACACATCTGTGTTTGGTGACGGTGGCTATAGTGAATCAAATAGAAAACTATTTGCTACCCAAATACTGCCGTTCATATGTCTACAGTTTGGTATATACTTGTTTTTTGTTTTTTGTTTTTTTACTAACAGCTTAATGTACATAGTTTTCAGTTGTCAGTTTTTATTTATAGTAAATGTTAAAAGAAAAAGGTTTGACAGAAATGCAATCAGATTTGATCCATTTACAGCTATAAATAGCTTTAACGAGATTTGAACCTTTTATTAAAACCATTTTCAGGGGTGTGAGTGTGTGCATCACTCTGACAGGTAGGCCATGCTCTAGTGGCCCAGAGCAAAATAGTTTCAGCTGAGTTGTTATGATGACAGACTGAAATACTTCAGCTACCCTTAGAGGCCCATGGACAAAGCTTAAGTGTTTGAAAGTTTGTCTGTATGTGGTTTTGACCCCCTGGTGATTATAATGAGACACCTCAGTCAGTCACACCTTTGTCCTCCAAGGAACATGATGTCACCTGTTTCTCACCTCTTGTGCCTGGGTTTTCTAACTTGTATTTGTTTAAGTTGCCTGAGAAATGTGAGTTTTGTACAGTATGTGTGTGTGTCTGTGTTCGCAAGCCTAGCATATATGCAATTTGTGTTTTTTGGTTGCTCTGTGAGACACGTTAAATGACAAGGTGTACAGTTGCCTCCCATTTTTTTTCTCCCTCCCTAGTTAAATGACTTCTCAGATCTTAAAAGAGGAGCGGCGGTGTCGGCCTCTGTAAGACAGCTGCAGGCTGCTGTTGGCTTGTGCTGGCTGATTGATAGCTCCTCTAAAGCTTTGCTCGTGTCAGTCATCCACTTTTATTAGAACCTGGTACCTGGTGATTGTCATACCTTAGTGCGAGAAAAAGATGGGCAGGTGAGTGCAAGTGGGAGGAGACGTCAGTGAGAGGTCATGACTGAATGGGGCCCATTTAAAAATGTAATTACCCTGGTTGTGATGTTAACATGTAAAAGACCTGGGGATGTGTGCGATGTAGGTGTATGCAGCATTAAAGCAGCCCTACATGGCCTGCCCTTGTGCCCTAACTCTCTAAACAGATTCTCTGATTAGTTCCACTGTCATGGACCGCAGGCTCCCACTGCGTCATGACTCTATTATCAGATGCTCTAAATAGATGTGGAGCTGTCTGGTCTGCTCCTCCTGTTGTAGAACAGGGCAGGAGTTAATGTGGTGGTCTCACCTCAGGCTGAGGAGATAATTGACTACCGGGCCCGGGGTAATGGCGCATTACGCAGTAAGGCAATGAAATGCACTGCTCATTATAGCTACCCCACCACACACACACACACCCTAAATCTAAAAGAATGAGTCACACTAGGAAATTACGTAGCCAATTGTACACCTTAGCCAACTGCCCTCTCTAAGTTAGAGTTTGGCAAAAGAGAAAGGGGAAAAAACTTTTGCCATGGAAACACAGTATAGGCAAGGTTTAGGCTACAGTTAGTTCCTGTTTGTAGAAACATGGGGCTTTGAGTGAAGAAATGCCTCTTCTACTTTTTTATTGCAAGAATGTAGACGGACTATGCAGTTTTTTGGAAAAGGTGTCTTCAATAAGTGCAAATAACCGCAATTTTCAAATGTGTGTTTCAAGTTTTGAAATTATTGTGATTACAGTGTGTGCACTTCTGTGTGTTTCAGTGTAACAGTTCACTCTATCAAGTTGCTCATCTCTCACCTATAAGGACATGCAGAATGTGTTCTGAAATACACCCCTGTTTATTTGACTCAGGCTAATGTTTTTTTTTTTTTTTAATTATTGAATTGAACGAGCCCAACAATGATTTTTACAGTTATCCAAGTAGTTACAGGACATGCAACATATTCTAAGACTAGGGAAAGGTACTCTAAATGTTATATGCTTTGAGTTGGCAAAGATATGTGTCTGACGGTGCAAAAAACACACTGTACATCAGTTAGCGCTAACCGTAACTGATCTCCCCCAGATTTGACACAGGAATCCTACCTAAAGTCTGAATTTTTCAAATCACAGAGGGTGCTTACATTTGTGACTTTAAAGATATAATATGTAGCATTTCCCCCTTAAAATATGTTCCCAACAAGATTCAAATTTAGAGAAATCTATCATTTTATTTATGTAACAGTCTGTTTCATTTGGTCGACTGTTACTGGCTTCATATCCCTTTTTTACCAACGTTAATGTTTAATGTTATTTGCAGCTATTTCCTTGCAATGAAATGGCAATGTGAATATGTGTCACTAAACATAATGTGATTCAAACCTAAATACATTACCTTGTCTGTAAATGTGATTTCTGCTCGAGACACATCAGATAGATTTTCATTAGCAAAAGTGAGCAAACGACTCATACAATCTTATGCTGCCTCACAACGTCAACTACTAGAGGCAGAAATGACACACCGGACCCTTCAACACTGTTAAATTTGTATGTTATTTATTTAGAACTGACTGTTCCAGTAAAGAATGGGACAGTATTTACCTTATTTTAATTGTTGCTTTTATTTCCATCTCACTGTGCTGAGCATATAAGCGAATACGTGTGTGATATGGCTGATATTGTGTTACTACTGTAACTCACATCAATTGGACACCGCTTGCTGTTAAATGTACTTGAACTTTTCAATATGGGTGAGGTGAGGTTAATTGGAATGACTCTTTCTTGGTTCCCTGCCCAACCTTAAGGAATTTGTCTTTTCTATTTGGTATTTTTGAGCGGAATGTCCCCCGTCTGTCTCAAACTTTAATTGGGTAGAAGAAGTGTGTGCATGGATGTTCATGCATGAGTAATCTTGTATGTGTTAGTTGGTTCACTTCCTGTGAAACCCCGTGGACACTGTGCTGAAATTAGAGAGGGGTGTTGTGTACTCCTGTACTAGAGGCCATGGAAATGGACTAATCATGTGGGTATCCTGTCTGGGAGAGCACAAAAGGACTAAAATGGCACTTATGCAACGTTTGAGGGACAACCCTCAGATTAGAAGTATTATTTTACTTTGCTTGCCTGTTTGCCATTTCTATCTAATGACCGCTCTGATTTCTGTGATTATTTTTGCTTCTAGCTTTACACATTTCAAACTGGGACTTGAGATTTTTTTTGGTCTGTATTCCAGTGCAAATGTAGAAGCAATCACACTGACCAAGAGTATTATTTTCTCGATCCTTTTAAGTCTATTTTAAAGGATCGAGA
>JAPQRN010000009.1:20768529-20779833 GCA_037367275.1 Coranthus polyacanthus
AGACAGACAGACAGACAGACAGACAGAGGAGGGAGGGAGGTGGAGAGAAAGAGAGGTGTATCGCTGATAGAGGGAGCAGAGCGCAGCAGAGCAGGGCAGCTCTCAGACGGCTGTCTAGACAGTGTCAGGGGAGGTGTTGCTGATTAATGACGCACCAAAAACCATCCACCCCCCTGCCACACACACAGACACACACACACAGCCCCCTTCCCTGCATCTATCAGCCACCCACACTCATTGGCTGCGTCTCCCTCTGTGTTTGTCTCTCCATGGCCTTTTCCTTTTTCTCCAGGTCTCTCAGGGTGTTTTAACGTTGACACTGTTTTTACCTCCCTTCATCCTCCTGCGCCTCATCCTCGTCGACTCCCTCCACTCGCTTTCATCGGTCCACCCCTCAAGTCTGTCTCGCTCTTGGCCTCCCTTAGTTTTGTTTACATATGAGACATCTAGCTGACTCTCTAAGGCTGCCAGTATACTCTGAGTGAAAGCAGATTTGGTGCATCTGCGTAGGCAAAAGGGCAGCAAAACAAAGTGCTTTAATTGGCTTTGATAGCCACAGTGCACACAGACTGGCCTGCCAAACTTTTACCTTAACATACTATTGTTTTTGCTTCTGTCATCTGACTGCTTGTGTTTTTGAGTGTCCTTTCTAGTTTTCCCAAAGCGTCTCCTCCCACAGCTCCTCGTAAGCTCCTCCATCTGGTGTGGATGCCATTAAGCAAACTGATCTCAGTCACAATGAGTATTACTGGCATTTGTTGGTGCTGCTGTATTTGCCAGAAGATCTGCAGCCTTTGGGAACATGCCAGATTTGATTTTGTTTGGAGTATAGTGCCAGCCGTACCCGGCGCGTCTCACAAGCTTCAATTCCTGCATGATCAAATATTTACAAGCGACCAAAATGCAAATGTCAGGATCCATGTGCCCTGACTGTGTTACTGTAACCACAGAACAATTACACAAGGATGAGTACTGAGATAATATGCACACTGAGAAACAAAGAAAAGCTGTCTAAGTACATTAGACAAAGGAGATCATTCAGGTCTTCTTTCTCTCAGTTTCATTCTTTTTAGTTGCCATTTTATAGCCTATAAATTCTTTCTACACTGCCTCTGAATGTCAAACACTGTTAAATGTGCAACATTACTCAGAGCAAGATATCATCTATAAGTAATTGCCACATGCTGTCAGTTTTAGGAATGTTTTGCCACACAGGCACCGGATCAGATTCAGCAGGAAGCTCCTGCAGATTGCTTTATGGTACCAAGAGTTAATTTGGTTTATGGCACAAAACAGGAAGAGAGTGGTCCTCTTAAAGCACAAATGGCCCAAAGGCACATGGGGTAATGAGTGAGAAAAATCTTCAAATCTTCCTACAGGTAAAAACATTCCCAGTTATCTTTTTCCATGAGAGTCTTATGAATCCATGATGCAACACGATAAATAATATTTAAAATTAAAGCCAACATAGACTGTAACAGAAGTGCTGACTGTTTTGAGCAGCATGTAGCAGATTGACAGGTACTCGCATAATAGAACTAGATGGAAACATGCATTCTTTTTTCAGATTTTCTGAAAAGTCGGTTAAAGTTTGCACTGTCCAGCCTTTCTCAGTGCTTGGGCTGCTTGCATGCTGGAAGACTGTCTGCTTTTAGTCTCTAGAGTTTTATTTGAAATTCAACATCTGCATCATCTTATTTGTAGTCAAAGACAAGCACAGCCTTGCTCCGGCTGCCTCCTCATGGTGTAATGTACAGCCTGGCTGTGGGTCAGTCGGTGGGGTCTTACCTCTGAGGCACCTTGTCGAGAGCCGCTGTCTGAAGGCCACAGACACCCATCCTGCACAATGAAACAAAAAAAAAAGGCTGAGATTTAAAGGCTCCTGGGGTGGCTATACACCTGTATGAAACCGGTAAAGATGAAGGCCCCTGTTTGAACTTAAAACGGGATTTGAAAAGTATTCATGTTGTAAACAAATATGATAAGCCACTGTATTTGATTCTGACAAAGTGATCAGTTATCTTTTAGAACGTTATACGTGTATCTGGTGCATAAATTAATCTTTAAATTCACTACTGCTAATACCACTCTGAATCTGCCTACTTTGATGTCTACATGTCTGGGATGAGTTTTGATGTACAACATTAAAGTAAGACCAAAAAGCTGCTGATAAAAACCTTCTTCCTTAACAAAAAATAAAAGGGAAAAGGGAGAAAACAACAAATTAATGAGGACACAAAAGATAAAATAACATCGCTGAGAAAAGCCTGATGTCTTCAAACCAAAACGTGGTCTGTTTCAGAGCAAGGACAACAACAAGCTCCTGTATTTAAAAATAAGCAGAATAAAAGCCGAAACAAAGAAACTGTCAAATAATTGCTCTTTTCCTTCGTCTGCATTTGACTTCAGGATCTTTTAAAGACGGCACAGTCAACAATATTTAGTGGGGGGAAAAAAACAAAGACATTTAAAGGAGGACAAACATGCAGAAATCCTGCTTATGTATGTGTCTGATAGGAGCAAAGGCCACTGGCTATTCTTCTCAATTGCACTGCCTCTGCTGCAAGACTTCGCTGCCTTGTTGCTTCCTGATGTTACATTTCCGTATACATTTATTTATTTTTTTGCTTTGTGTCTCCTTCTGTTTGCTCCTCACCATCCAATCAAAGCAGAAATTATGCAAAGAGCAACAGCAGAGATGAAAAAGAGGCGATGAGAGGTTATTAGCTGAATATAAATAATCTGTAAGAGCATAAGTGAGCTGACAAGAGCTATCATCTTTCTTTCTGATGTTTGTGGTATCAATGGACCAATAATAAGTCAATTTTTGATTGCATTTGTTTGAACCACACTCTGTACCTGAGCCTACTTCAGCGGAGTTCTGCAGTATGCATATATTTAAGCATGTGTTTATCCCTGTGTTTCGATGTGTCAGTACGGGGGCAGAACTGCCGCTGTCTAGACGGCATGGTGGTGAATTAAACATCAAGGCCTGACAGAGTCTGGCTCTGAAGAAACCAATTCAGCAAGTTCACCTAACAGGCTGGAGCAAAGCTGTTACCTCAGTGAAACTGGGACAGAGACTCCGACTGGATAAAAGGATTCATTTAGCTCAGTGCAGCTTTACTGGGAACAAACTGGTAAGCTATGTTTGTCCGGCTTCAGAAATAAAGAAATGTACGATCACAATGACTACGCAGGGACATTCAGTGAGAACAGATGAACATGAACACGCACAGTTTTTCACTCGCTACCAGTTTAGATCAAAATGTTATTGGCAGGGATGCTGGGAGAGCAGCACTGCCAGAGGATCTAAATACAACACAGTACAAACAGTATCTTTTTGTCTCTTATTCGCTCACATACACACACACAAACAAACAGGCACAGTGTTACTGACCTGCTGCAGGGCATGGTCGTGCCTGCGGGCCTGACTCTGCCTTGTTATGAAGGACCAGGTGGAGAGCTTGTAGTGGTTGAGCAGGCAGATGATCACCACCACCATCACTGTCATCACCACGATGATGATGACGATCTGAGCAAACTCAAGTTCAGCTGCACAAACACACAAAAGAGGGGGAGAATTAGCATTGAACAGGTACAAGAGAGGTGTACATATTAAAAAAACATTAAAAAGTGCACATGAACCCCTTATAAATATCTAATCTGAGGGTATATGTACAACACAAAAGGTGAGCATGAGAAAAAGAAAGGAAAACAAGGTTCAGAAACACTGAGTGAAATCATCGTATGTTGTCACACATCAACCTGTAAAGAACAATCCCTGTTAGAAAAGGCTAACACAGAATAATTCATCGAACATCAAAATATAGCACTTTTCCAAGAGGAAGTTTGCTGTGGCATTGAAAAACAGTGAAATAAATCTGCTAGTGGTTGTCTGTTACACTTTTTTTGGGGGGATTTGAATTGTCTGAAAAGTTTACAACAGAAGCAAAGACGACATATTTCTTGAACTGTGAGCATTTTGAAGCCAAGAATAATAAAACATAAGATGATTTTAGGCTGTCGATATGCTTTTCTCTCTTCATAGAATACATACTGACATGTCTCTGTAATTTTACTTTGATTTTAGGGTTGCGGTATTATTTACTATCCATGTTTTTCTACCAAAGGGCTATGCACTGAGATTTTTGGTTGTGATGAAAAGTGATGTAAATCAATATTTTAACAGCAACTTACAGGTTAACAACTGCAGAAAATTAAACATTAACACTAAAGTGACATCTGTAGTCATTTTTGTAAGTTTAAAAGTTTGGGACATGACAAAAGGGAGTGCAGTTAAACTAGCTCAGGTTAATAAATATATACTGTACATTTATAGTTTATATACTTTATAAACAGCAGCATTGAGAATTACTGAATTTTTTAATTAACTTATCAGATATTTATGTTACATTTTTCGATTTAACATCATGTATAAACCCCAAAAAAACTAAACCTACAAGTTGTTGTTTTTTTACGGAGACACACATTCCCTGCTTGAGCACTACTCAGGCTGCCTGTTTTAACACATGTTCACCAGCAGGGGGTAGCACAGGTCAAACTGCAACTCAGCGTGTAACAGCATATGTATGGCTTAAATGTGTGTGTGTGTGTGTGTGTGTGTGTGTGTGTGTGTGTGTGTGGAGAAAAGCTTCAAATCACAGAAAAGATGAGTGTTGAGACTGTTGCTGTGTGTCTCAGTGTACAGAGGTTTCTTTGTGAAGGCAATGAATAACTGCTGTGTTTCTGTCTTCAACAAACAACACACACAGACACGCAGCAGAAGCATCAGGGCTGATCTGGGATGACCTCGCGCATCAGGGCACCGCTGGGAGACACAATGATCGCTGCCTTACAGTCACGTCTGCCTCTCTCGCCTCTTATTCATTGTTTCATGCTTTCTTCCTTTCTTTCGCTTCCTCCCACTCTGTCTCTTTGAACCCTCCACTATCTCCGCTTACCGTCGCTTCATCTTTCTTTCCTCCAGCCCCATCTCCCCTCCGTCATCCTCTTCTTTCTCTCCCACAGGTCCCCATCCCGCATCCTCCCAACTCCTCTCGCCTTTATCAATCTAACATTCCTCCCTCGCCCACCAACTCTCTTTCTGTTCCTTCTTTGTTTTCCCTCTTTTTCTTGTTCCCCTCTCTCCCTTCCTCCCTGTCAGAGACTCTTTTGTTGTGTGTTGTTGGTTTGTTCTGAGCAGAAAGTCTTGACCTTGTCTGGTCCTGGCACCCAGTCTGACCTCTGACTCACACTCTTACTGCTGGACACTGACTCACTTTATGTGTGTGTAGTGTAGTGTAGTGTAATGCAGTGTGTGTTTATACAGTCTGTGTCCAAGTGTGTACGTGCAGCTTTGTAAGAACAATCATGACACAATGTACACTCAGCTATTTGAGTTACAATGCCTCGATTCTGCCAGACACTTTCTCCACAAAGCTCTGCGCAATTTACAGGGTATATTACCCACAATCCAGCAGGACAGGCTTTGATACAACAGGGACAACAACAAAAAAAAGACACATGCAAGACTAGAAAATAGAAAGTTAGGAATCTCTTACTGGCAGAGTTAGTTTAGAAATTTTCATTGTATTTGAGCTTTTATTTAGCTTTAGTGTTCGTTTTAAATGTATTATTAAGTTAAGCTTTGATTTATTGAGGCAGGGTCAAAAAATGCATGACATTAAATCTAATTTGCAAAACCTCTGTTTGTTAAAGGTCCATTTTGTGCAAAGCCAGTTTATTCTTTTACGCTGTGATCCAGACAGATTGGAGGAAAACAAAGCTGATTTTACCTGCAATGCTCATTCAAGATTTCATTCTTTTTTATTTTTATTTCAGTTCACAAATAATTGTTTTACCGCTAGTTTTAGTGTTAGTCTTACTTTCGTTAACTACAATAACCCTACATACAGCAGTGATTTGTCTTGTTTACTCTTACAATTAAGTCCAGAAGAATCTGAAAAGCTATTAGAAACACAAAAATGTGACCAAAACCAAGCCTATCCCTTCAGCACAGCCTCAGTAATCCTCCCGGACTTATTCGTCAGCATTAGGCTGGGTTAATGTCGAGTCTGAGCTGAAACGTAAACCCACCCAAACCTGCCTCTGCTCCACCACAGCAGCCACAGGGGACGGGTGGGGTAAGACTGAGTGGAAGGAGGCCAACTAGCTCAAACCACATAGAAAGGATAAAAAAAAAAAAAAAAAAAAGAAAGCTGCAAAGAATGTAACCCAAGCCAGTAAAACTAACCGACGCTAACCACCGAAGAGCGGAGGAATGAGGTGCTTTAAAGATGGCGAAAGACCAGCTCAACCACTTTTCTTTGACAAGAAGAAGGCAACAAATGAGAGGGTGAAGGGTGCAACACAAGACTGAAAGCTACTAAACCAGCCAATTTATTCAAATGATGTGCAAAAGTGAAAAAAATAATGTGCTAAACTGCCCTTTAGGACTATTTAAAAGACAAGATTTAAGGCAAAGAAATGGAAACGATGAGCTGACCCGACGCGCTCCTCACAACACCTATCTTTGTTACGCTAGTCATCACATAGTGAGTCACCAAATGTGGAACAGGTAGGATCACGTGAACACAGAGATCAGATGCAGAACCAAAAGTGCTAACATCATCAGATGCAAACAAAAGGGAAGAAAAGACTGTTGTGCAAAATTTGCCTAATAAGCCAGGAAAACAGCATCTCGAAACAAAGCCACTGTTCAAACTGTCACACTTTGTTTCCTCTAGTCTTTTGAACCCTTTACCTTTTTGCCACGTGAAACTAAATAGCCAAAACCGCCAGAAACAATGCTTCAAGGCACCTTGCATATGTGTTTGAATCATAAGCAGCTCAACCAAAGAGGGAAGTTCCCTTCTCAGATCATTTCACAAGCAGTCTAGCACCCCTAAAAAAGAAAAATCCTCAAGAATTTCACAAGAAAAGTGAAAAAATATGCATTTTGCTTCCTTCCTCGTTTGTTAATCTTCATGTTAGTCTTTATTTCAACGGGGATCCTAAGTTCAGACACACGGCTGTACATGACAAGAGGAAATGTGTTCGAAAGAAGTTTCATTGCTGGGACAACAGACATAGCTTCACCCACTACCAGCCTTGGCTTGTGCTAACCACAGCAACCACAGGGAGGGGACCTAGGGAGGGTTACATTCAGAGAAGAGCATTCTGGGAAACCAAACCGACCCGGCCCTTCTGTAAGCCTTCTGACTGCCTTCTGCTGCAGTAAAAGCCTGACTCAAAGCTGTCCTCTGAGCTACAGGCGGGGAAGTTTTTACAGTTAAAGCAAAATAAAACTACGATGGCCTCTCCTCTGAACATCAGGGGAGGAAGGAAGCGTAGAGGAGGAGCTGAGAAGGGAGGAAGGAAGTCTGGTTGAGGTGGGGAGGGTTGGGGGAGGAGAGATAGAGATTAAATAAGAGAAAAGAGGCAGAGGAGAGGGAGGCCTATCCTGAACCCCAGTATCCACCCAGTTCAGAGACTCCAGAACACAGTGTACAGCGCTGGGGCCAGAGAACAGTGTGTGCTGGCAGTCTGCATTACCAGCACCAGTCTGATGTTATTACAACAGTAATCCACTTGTCAAAACAATATCAGCCCGGCGTCTGCAGCACCCTTGTTCCTTCAGCAGGCTGAATAATTTGCATTGCGAGCCAGCCGTCCCGTGGTTTTTTTTTCTGCCGTGGTGAGGAGAGAGGCCATCGAGTTTATTCAAATCATGTGAAAGTGACCGCTCAGAGACAACTGTGCTACACTGCGACTCTTTCCAACATCTGCACACATGACGATTCACCAGCCACAACAGACAAACATTAAAGTGGTTGAACCTGAAGAACAAATAATGAGATACACTGTCCGGATGTGTGTCTGTGTTACAAGCTCCTTTTTAAACAAGGTTTACTTGAAGTTGGTGACAGCACCAGATTATCATGTCTGGCTTGATAAAGGTCAGACCTCTTCTGTTCAACTGCAACGGATTTCAGAACTAGAGAAGGCAATCTGCTCTGCTCATCCTGCTGGAGCTAAAATGATAGTGGCGGTTGTCAAATAAGCTGCAACAAACCAAAAAGCCCAAAATACTACAAAATATGACTAAAAAGAACCAAACGCTTGCATCTCAGAAGCTCAAATTTGGTATTTTTGCTTGAAAAAGGACAAGTGTTTACAATCATTTTAAAAGTTGCATTTTTAAATTTTCATTGCATGATTGCAGCTCTAGTTGTCAAAGATTTGGAGTGCAATTGAATCTTTCAAAGCTGATGGTGAAACTATGCAGCTAACCAAAATGTAGATATGTTTTTAGAAGCAAAATCCATGTATTCATTTGTTTTTAGCATTTTGGGGGATTTTTCTTACTTTGACAGATAGAGTTGAACTATTAAAAGTGTAAAACAATTAGCAGACCAATAGCAGACCTAATCACACACAGACAGCCGTAACAGCAGCAGCAGCTCGTCCCAATGTCCAATTCAAAGAGCCAAACACTAAAAGGGAGAGTAAACAGCATGGAGAGAGCGCATACACACAGTGACCCAATGACAGCCCTTTGACCCGTGTGTGTGTGTGTGTGTGTGTGTGTGTGTGTGTGTGTGTGTTAGTGAATGAGTGAGGCCAACAAGAGGTCAGACAGTTCAGCTGACCTGCCAGTGAAAAGCAGCTGTCAGACACACAGCAGACAGACACACATTATAAAATACAGAGTGTTTTTCAATTACAGCAAAGTAAATATCTGCATGTTAAAAGGGCCAGTTTGCCGTCAAAATAAAACTCATTTTCTTATTTATTCTTCTAGTCATTCAGGTTGTTTCAGTTTTATCTGACATGCTTTTAATCTATTCATTTTTTCGAAAGCAGTGGTTTTCATTGGAACTACCTTTCTTACTCATGAAAGTGAGAAAATGTGTTTTTTGCTCACGTTAAAGGTTTAGACCTATAGAAATACAGTATATTGAGGCAGCATGTTGAACCTGCATTATTTTCTAGAAGTACGTTCAGATGGAATGAGTTTTAGAAGGTAGAATAAGTCTTACAGCCTAATTAACAATGATGGGTTAACCGATCCCATACGCACATGCTTTTCTCTGTTGGACCAGCATCAGCTTGTTTTTAGTGAATAGTTCTCCTTTACTTTGACATTACAGCTATACTGCACTTCATATTCATTTCTACCAACAACAAGAAACAGTTAATGCAGGCTCACACTGTTGGCCTTGAAATGAAAATCAGGCTAATGGCTATCTATAGAGACTGCACACACTCAGCTGGGGCCTCTAACATTGTTATTGCTCAATAAACTTAACATTTGAGCTCAGATGACCTGAGACGCTTCCGTGAGAAAGCCAGGCCTGGCTGGTTTAGTTTGCACAAAAGAACAGTCTTTTGTCCAAAAGCATGCTCTCAGCAAAACCTGCGAGAATGTATTCCATGATTCAGATCTGACAGTGGATGTATGCTGACAGAGGAGCCTGGGCGTGCAGGGAACAGCCTGCTAGCTCTTTGCTAATTCAGAGTAGGAGAGCTACTCCCACCAGCAGAGGAAATGCCTTTTCTCTTTTCAGTCTAGAAAGAGCTTCAGTTATTATGAATCCTAGCCTTGCAGCCAAGCAGCACACAGCCCAGAGCTAAGGCAGCAGTTTATGGAATCACTGCAACAGACGGCCCTTCAGTACAAAATACAGCCCGACTGGGCGCAGCTCTGAAAGACGACAGACAGCAGAAAACAGATGGAAACAACAGTGAGAGGACAGGAGGAAAATTTATCGGGATAGCTGTAATTTCTCTGTCCCCTAAAATCTAAAAGCTTAACTGAAAGCGATGCACGCACCAAGAGTTTTTATTATTTTACTTTCGAATAGCTGAGCACAACAGGCCCTCCAGCTGGCTTATTTCCTCTACAGTCATTTCCTGTTTCCTGCTACACTCCAGAGCTCCATCTCAGTCAGAGAGGGGACAAAATACCATTCTTACAGTCACACCTGGCAATCAAAAATGCACTTTAGTGTGAAACGAAGCGTGGCGGAAGGAAGTTTTGCAAGTGCACTGTTAATGGCCTTTGCACACCCAGTGCGTATTTTTATTTTTATTTCAAGTCTGTCATCTGATAAAAATGGTTACAAACAGAAACCTTGCACTTTGAGTCTGGTGCGTTTTATTATTCTAGTTGTTGCAAAAAATTCGGTCTCCCTTTCTGTCTGTGTGCTGTCTTCATCCTCTGTTTCATCCTCGTCATCATCATCCACCTGAATATTACTATCTGACATCTTACGAAACAATACAGTGCAGCGATTAGGTTTCACTCTGCTATGCATTTCTCGATAGGTTAACATTATATTCTCTTTGTTGTGCAAGATTTCAAGATTTCTGGACCCTGGTCTCCACTTCTGCCACATCTGCCACTTCTGCCACTGTCGTCATATTTTCGTCACCGCCACTTAACTTTATAAAAAAGCAAAGCAAGGCAACAATGTAGGGCTGTTGATATCGCTGTATACTTTGAAGGACAATAACAGTATTAGGATACATTTACTTTTCTTAAAATTACAAGATAATACTTCTGAGGGGTATGTCAATTGCACAGAGTAGTATTTTAAAAGCATGTATTGTGAAAAAATGCAATTATAAATACAAAAATATACAAACGCTCTTCTCACGTAATTTCTGTCCTGTTCAAGTGTTACAGCTGTTGTTTCAGTATATGAAAGATTCATGCGTTAAAGGAAATTAAAACAGATATACTGATTCATCTGGTACGTGGCCCAGCTCAAACCCAACATATTTATTTTTCATACTTGCAATATTTGGATGAAAAATACAGACATGGTGTGCAAAGGCCTCTGCTGTGCTGGCCTCCGGGTCCCAGGCTGTCGCCCTGTTTCCCGGAACTTAAGTCCACCACGCGCTTGCATAAATCTAAACTTGTATAATCTATATGTGTGAAGTAGAAAAAGAGACAGAAAGACCAAAATAAAGGCCGCTTTCTTTGCTCCAACTTTTGAGTCCTCCTCCTCCTGCTGCCCAGAGAGCTCCAGCCCAGCTAGAGGCCTGCTGAGTTCACAGCCTGCTGCCCACCACACTGGGCCCACACACACACACACACACACACACACACACACACACACACACACACACACACACACAACACACACCACACCACACACACAACACACACAACACACACAACACACACACAACACACACACAACACACACACAACACACACACTCTTCCTTCAACACGCACACAGCCCTGTCTGCTGCCACTGCCGTTGCTATGGTAACCCTTGGGCACGGT
>JAPQRN010000009.1:20779933-20792164 GCA_037367275.1 Coranthus polyacanthus
ACACACACTCTTCCTTCAACACGCACACAGCCCTGTCTGCTGCCACTGCCGTTGCTATGGTAACCCTTGGGCACGGTGCCGTGATCAACAAGGCCTGGAGCTGCTGGGGCGCCATGGCAGCGACCTGGCTGGCACACACACACACACACACACACAGAGTGGCAAAGAGAGAGATAGAAGAAGACAAGGAGAGAGAGGAAGTGAGCTGTGCACGCACGTACACACAGACACACAAAGAGACACACACATGCACACACTTTCAAAGACTGGCACAGTTAGAGGGAAAGGGAGAGAGTTCAGTAATGAAGGGACAGAAAGAATCAGGAGAGACGAAGGGAGAGGGAAAATGAGGTGCACACACACAACACACATCGCTCTACCTCCCTTGGGAGACGTGCACTGTAACGTCTAGACGGCTGGTATCAGCCTGGCAGCAACAGTGTGAGTGTGACACAGCATGCAGCAGATATCAGCCTGGTTACAGCCCCCACCTCTCCTCCTCTACTACAGTCAGTCAGTCTCTCCATGGAAATAAATGAACTAGTTTAGTGCTGCTTAACCCTGAGGAGAGAGGGCTGTTTATGTGTGTGTGCCCATATTTTTCCTATGTTATGGGGACAAAAGCAGAGGTGTGGTAACTTCTTGATGCGAAGATACATCGCGATGCGGACATCATGATCTAATCGAATTACGACTTTTACTTGGATTTATGTTTAGTTTTTGTAACGTTCACATACTGAGGGGGGTCACAGATAATGCCATTGAAAAGATGCAGCCGTTTTGTCGTAGTCTTGATTTTTTTAGACCTCTTTCTAAATAACAGGGAGCTCAGATTTATCTGACGGCTTGTGTTAATTGATGAAAAAGCAGCCATGTGTAGTAATACTGAGAATGCGATACATTGACATTCATCGAGAATCATTGCACATTTGAATCATCATATTGAGTCATGAGGCTAATGAAGATTCAGGCTTTAACATGAACCTGATTACAGTCACACTGTGGGGACATAACGCTAGGGCTGGGTACCTAACTTTGATACTTAAATGGCAGTGACCCGATTGCTTAGATACTATCAAGTATCGAAAAAAGTCTACCCACAAGCACACGGCTTTTATACATTTCTATTTATTGATATTATCTTAACAGACTTCAAATTATGATAACTAGGTTTATTTTTATCTCATGAACCTGCTTTGAGTGTATGAAAATGTCAAGGAGCTGAAAAATAAAAACTAAGGATGTGGACCATAATATGAAATTTTGTTTGTTTGTTTTTGTTTTCTTTTTGTCAGTATCCAGTCCTGCATAATGCTGATCCCATCAATGTACATCTTAAAAGTTAGGCTAAGGGTAAGCGTTAGGTTTAGGCATGTTGTAGTTATGGTTAAGGTTAGGGTTATTGTCCACGAAATGAATGTAAGTCAATGTCGCTTAAAAGCATGAAAACCTAACGGGTGTGCGCAGCTGTGGGATACTGAGCCCATTAGACAGGTATCTCTGGGTCAGGAAAGAGATGGAGACAGTGAGGCAGAAGGGGGACAGAGAGGAAGAGGAGAAGAAGAAGAAAAAGGAAGTGGCTGGAGAGGAGAGATGGGAGACGAGAGGAGGGGGGAGGGGAGGTGTTATGAGTGTGAGATGGAGGGGGATGCAGAGAGAGAGCGACTGACACAGACTGAAAAGAGAGAAAGAGAAAAAAGGTGCCAGACATGCTATGGGGACTCGGGGCATCGAGAGAACAAACAATTACAGCTCTGTCTCTTTCCTCCACTCTGCTTTCCCTTTCTTTTTTCTCCATCTATCTCTTCTTCTCACTCTCACACAGCCTGTCTACGCTTCACCACAGACACTAAACAGGATTAAAAAAGCAGGACTCAATCCCTCTCAATCAATCTCTGCTGACAACAATATTTGTAGTAGTTGCTGAAGGAGCAAACCTTCCAAAATAGAAATTAAATGTTATCACCTTTACGTCTGTGATTGCTAATTCTTCTTGAATTGAGGATGAAACGGCGTCCATCCATACATCTTTTGTTACGAGAGAATGTCCGATTGACCCCGAGGCACAAATTTCATACGGCCTGGATGCCTATCCTCTCACACATAACTGCAAATTGGATATAACATTTTGAGGATGATTGTGTGTCAGAACTTGAGTGTTGGCCGATGTGGGCAGCAAATTTGATGGCGACATTATCGGCCACAGGTCACGTGTGTTATAAGACTGCAGTTTTTATTTTGCTTCCTTTTTTCCCCCATCATCGGTAATGTTACACATTTCATTTAAAGTTTCCTCCTATGTATTTATCATCCACTTACTTACATTATTATTTATTTACTCAATTGTTTTGTTATGCGTTGGGCGGGGGGCGTTTGATTTGTTGTTTTGTCACTTTGGTTGACATGTTTACTGTTGCATCAGCTATGCGTATATGACTGCTAAATGACATTTGTGTGTCTTTTTTTTTTTTTTTTAAAAAAGATAAAGACTTCCAAAAATGAATAAATACGCAAATTAAAAACCAGGACTCATACATTGCTTGCCATGATTAACCAACCTGGGTTTTACACATTTACTGTCACAACTTAAAGGGCAGTTCTGGAAACTTGTTTATCAGTTATGATAACAACGCTGAGGGCAAGAGACACGAGCAGTCAGATGATCACACAGCAGACAGTCTGCACTTTATTTAGAGGTGAAAACTAAAGTGAGCTCTCCTGAATCCAAGTCTGTTATTGCACAAGAAACTACGATAAGTAGAGTAGGTCAAAGTTTGTTTTTACTTTGTATATTTATACTGTCATGTTTATGACAGAGGTGTATTTTCTCTTCCAAATAAGTTTGACTAACCTTTTGTTTTTGACCCAGATTGTGAAAAAGTTTTTCCCTTAAGAGAGGATTGCCAGCTTACACAGCGCGTTTGACTGAGTTTTATAACACATAGATGAATTTCTGTAGAAAAGTCTAAACGTCTAAACGTCACTGACGTTATCTAACTTTATTATTTGAAGGATTCCAAAACATCCCCTGTATAAAATATCCACGTTTTATACCATTCCAAAAATTTCTGGCCCAAAGATGGTGTTGTTATTGACAAAAAAATTGCAGCCAAGCATGTAATTCTCCTCTAAAAACCAACTGTTTTTTAACCTAGAAGGTCATTTAACAATATCTACCTAAGTTTGAAAGGTATTTGCAAAATCTTCAGATTCCTCTGTCCATTATCCAAGGTGCAACCAACAGAATGACTGTTGAAACATGTTTCTTATAGACTGAGCACAGAAATATCTCAAGTTCTGCTCCTCTCTTGTTCTTGAATATAAAACCGCACTGCAGCTTGGGAAAGAGATTAAAAAATCTTTTTGTTGTGAGCAGATTTTTTATTTATTTTTTTTTTACATCCAGATGGACAGAGGAGACCTAGTACATTCTGAAAATGCCTTTAAAACTGTAAGTGCTGTTTAACAACTCTCTGGATTTTTAAAAGATTGTCAGGGGATTGTTCACTCTGTGGCTGCAACGTAAAGATAATCCGTGAGATAAAACTGGGGCTGGGTTATTGTCCCGCTTGGAGCTGACACACTTTTGCTTTTCAGCAAGTTTCCTTCTCACTGTGTATATCACATGCGTTCTAAAATTTGACCTAACATGCATTTGCATTGCTGCTAATTGTCTTTTCTACATTTTCTCTGAACGTGGACTAAGTTTGACTATTGCTGATGCAGGCCAATGTGAGGAGCCTCGATGCTGAGCTGGCAATAAATCCCCACTTCGGCTCCTGAAAACGACTAACGGAGCCATATCATCTCCATCTGTATGAATAGAACATGAACAAAGACACAAAAAACGCATGGCTCTGTGATAACATATCATGAATATTACAATATAGTCTAATATTATCAATATTCCAGTGCTGTAATATTCATGAGCAGCAGTAAAGCAGACAGGGGAACAGTGTTAAAGTATTCATCCAGGCGGTGAGATGGCGGACGCACGACTGGCTCAACATGTCACTTCACACACAAACAGACACACACGCCTGCAGTCTCTCAGGTGTGTGTACATTATCAGAGCCAGACAGACAGGATAGCGTCTAGACTAGACTACCCCACCTCCCTACCTCCCTGCCCCCCTGCCATAAAGCCAGACTGACTACTCTCCCTCTGAGTGATTGAACCAGACTGGAGGGTCAGACTAATGTCAGGGTTAAAGGGAGTGTGTGCATGCGTGCGTGTGTGTGTGTGTGGGGTTTTTGACCGGGGTCAGTCGGGGTCAGTGTGTGAGTGGGTGTTTGTGGGTGGTTTGAGGTGCATTTTGTATGATCAGAGCCTAAGCAGGGTGCTTAAAGCTTCAACAAGGGTTGAACCAGGGAAGCCTGTGCGTCCATGTTTGTGTCTGTTCTTCTAAAATGTGAATCTACTTTATGGAAATGCGGAATATTTTATCCCTAATGTGAGAGGTACGTGGTGAAAAAATAATAGCCAAGCAGTAGCTGTTGAGAGCAGCTTGAGCACTTGAGAGCAGCTTTCTGCTTGTCTAGTTGCTGGATGATGATGATAATTACAACTATTATTTTAAAGGACAACAGGCATTTCACTATGTCTGGACATGTTGGTTGCCGTTATTAGCAGACAAGAGAGTAAAGCATTTGTCTGGACCCAAACCCCCTTAAAGAATCTCAACGGAAGAGCAACAAATGATTCAAATAACCAGTTCTGTTTTGGACCTGTTCCCTGATAGTGTAAATCTTGATAAACTTACAACAAATATCCTACCAAGCCTTTTATCTCCCTCTATGTTGTATTAGCAAAGAAAACAGCAGCTTTCATTTTTCATTCCCAAGTTAAAACGACAGAAATCAACACGATATCACACGTTTCTAAATGATTCTGTAACAACTACAATGAAACGTTTGGCGGTTGTCGGGTTACTGTGCTCTCTGTGAGCTGCTGTGTGTACTTCAAAGATTGTGACGGGCAGGAGGCATCACTGTGTAACATCACTCAATGACAAGTGGGCCGTGTGTTCAACAAAGGCCTCTAATGACACCTCTCCTCGAGAAACGATCAGCTGATCGCTTCCCCTGTCAGTTTCAGGAGAATCTCCCAGTTATGCATCACATATCAGTGTCTTAAACTGATCGATTTTATTCATTTTGAATTGCGGTGTCCAGTATTTAAATCCACAGTATGTGATGTCTACCAAAAGGGGTCTCTTCTTATTAGCATTAGACACCGTGAAGTAACGCCGGATCATGGGAGTTGTTGTTTTCACCACCATTAGCATAGGCCTAGTCACTTTTAGATATTTTAATTCAGTAACGTTACAAATTATAGCTTTAAAACAAATATCCATGAAGACTAAAGTGGAACAGGCCACAGCTATTATTTTAATATTACAATTACATTAAGTTTACCTTCCTTTATATCTGCAAATATTGAAAACCTTGAATTAGGAGGGCAAGGGATGTGTTGTGGAAGCACAGCTTTGACAGTGACGCACAATGACGGCCTCCACTTCACTGCAAACATACATACCACCATCATCATCATTATCATCATCATCATCATCATCTACCTCTTCAACAACGAGAGGAGACAGACGCACGATAGCAGACGTATCAGTTCTGTATTAGTCAATAGGACATACACAAGATCACCCTAACCCAAGGACAAATAAAGACCAATAGATAGAAAGACTTCTGTTGCTGATGTTGATAATGTGTCCTCTTGTGTACAGATAACACATAATAAACAGAAAAATATTTGGTGTCTGAAATATTTTCCAGTGCTGAAGAGCTTTAAGTGCTTCAGAAAAACTGTTACTTTAAGTTTAAGTGATGAAAAACAACTAAAAGAAGAAAAACATGAACAGAGTGCACACATACACACACCGTCTCACCCTGCCTCCTTCTATCAGCCAAAGGCAACTCAGCCAGCCATCCAGACACATAGATCTTTGTCAACTTAGCAGGGGGGTTATGAAAATTATTCTGCAGTGTTCATTTCTGTACAGGTCAACATCACAGGTTGGCTGCCGCTGGAGGGGGGGAAAAAAAAAAAACGTAAAATCATGCTGTGGTCTGGCTAACACAACAAGGGAGAAAGGTGAAGGAAAGAAAGGAAGTGAAAAAGAAAGGAAAGAAAAAAGAGGCAGCTGCCAGAGGGACACAGAGGGAGAGAGTCGGAGAGAAAAACAGGATGATAAAGAATATAGAGCTCAGGATGAAGAAAACACAGAGTGGACACAGAGGAGGAGACAGGAACAGAGATAAGAGAGGGGAAGGACCGATGAAGCGACAGAAGTCAGCAGAGGAATGGATAGAGGTGCGGGGAGAACGTGGTAAAGGCAGACAGATGTTAAAGGCAGACAAACAACAAAGCGTAGCGTCTCGTGTCTCATCTCTGAGACTGAACAACAAAACAGTGGAGCGATGGAAAAAAAAAAAGAACAAAAAAAAAAAAAAAAAAAAAAAGAGATGAAGACAAGGGAGGAGGTGGAAGAAACGAGTGGGCTTTTGTCTTTCTGTCTGCGTGCTTCCTGGCACATGTTCATTTGATAAAACAGTCAATCCCCCCTCCTTCCTCCAACCACCGCACACCTCACCCCCACAGGAGAGGCGGATTTACCGTGCAACTCCAAAGTGGGTTTTCAGCATCAGTAGGGGTAGCAGACACCTCCCAGACGTAGGCTGCGTGCTGCATATGTGCTGCAAGCTCTCTGCGGCTGCTGTGATCAGCCAAACAGAGACAGCAGGGGATCCTGTGGGTGGAAGACAGGAAGCTCTGGGAGACATGGGACACATCCAAACTGGAGCCGATTGGTCGGACACAGCAGCACTAAAAGTCACCCACCCTTTGTCCAAGTTTGTTCAGAAAGTTCAACTTCACTTCGGTAAGGCCTTTACATAAATACTATATGGTCAAAAGTATGTGGACTCATAACCTGCTGCTGTAACAGCCTCCGCTCTTGAGGTTTCAGGCTTCCTGCCAGATTTTGGAAGCTGGCTGCAGGGATTTGCTCCCACTCAGCCACGAGAGCATCAGAGAGGTCGCCCACTGATGTCAAGCAGTAAGGCCTGGCTCACAGTTGGCATTCCACTTCATCCCCGAGGTGTTGGATGGAGGTGAGGTCATGGCTCTGTGCAGGCCAGTCAAGTTCTTCCACACTCAATTCCTTTATGGAGCTACTTTGTACATGGGGTTGCTGTCGTGTTGAAACAGAAAATTCCCCAACTTTTGCAACAAAATTTGACACCGGTTAAATATCACTGTATTCTGCTGCAGCAGACATCAATTGACTGACTTCTTTGGCCTCTTAGTGGTTGCCAAAACAAACCGTACACACAAAACATAAATGCTATCACGCTCCAAGTTGATACAGCTGCTAAATGCTTCACTATTACGCTTTCCACTAATGTGAACCTAGTGCTAGTGCTGGTTCGGAGTTGGTTCAACCTACAAAACTTCTAATAACTGACTTGCTTTTCTAGAGAGCCACCAACCACACCACTTCATCCCTGTCTATATGTCTCTCTAGAAATGTTAGCACCAAAGTCAATTTCACGTACTTCCAGAAGCTCTGTTTTTTCTTTTTTTTTTGGATTAGGTACCCAGGATGCTAGATCAGTTACGTTTTTAAGTTGGTGGTCACACATTTTTAGTTTGTCTTGACAACGTAAGCAGCACTTGGTTCTAGACCAGCAAAGAGTTGGAACCAGTTATCCTTAGAGGTCGAAATGCGGACGGGTTTGAAATTAGGGACTGGCTCCAAACCAGCCATCGAATTTCCTTGTTAGACTTGTTTGTCTGCTACTTGGTGGCAGAATGGCATTGTTGAGTGGGTTTAGCAGAACTTTTTTTTACTGCCTGCCTCTGCTGAGAATTATGCTGAACAGAGCAGAGAGTGAATAAAATAGTAATGTTGTGCACCATAAAACCACAAGAATGAAGCGGAGAACTGCAGAACTGGATGGTAATTATCTGTAGGTTAAACACCGTTCAACTTACAGTTCACTTCTGATCTATAACTAAAAGAAAAACACTGACTAAAGCATCTGTAACATTTCCCTTTATTGGAAATTAGGGACCAATATAAAACTGAAGTGTCCATACACATTTGGACGTACAGTCTCCACAGACATGTTCAGTATGCTGGACAATGTTCCGTGCGTTTTAATGCTCTGGTGTTTTTCGCAACTGCTGAAACAAGTAGTTAAATTATTAATCAATCAGTCAATTGATCAATATAAGTAATTGATTTGCAGCTGCTCAATGAAGATTCGCTGCTTTGATGCATCACTCTAACTTGAGCTTCTTTGGTGTTTTTTGAACATTTTCAGGACTCAACAATCAACTGAAAATAAATAAATACATGGCTTGAAGTCCTGTATCACACTTTGCCAAGAGACCAATTCTTTTGAAAATGTCAGAAAACAACTAAATGATAATAATGAGCAAATACAAAGCTCTATGTCTAAAAAACAAAAAACAAAAAAAACAAAAACCAAACCAAACCAAAAAGTTAAAATGAAGGAGTGCCTCCTCTTCTGGTGTATAATTACACTCCGTCTGTTTGTAATAACTCTGTTTAATTTGCTGTTCTCTTTTCATCTTCGCTTGCAAATCATAACTGGTTTCAATTTTGGAAAAAGATGGCGCCTCAACAGCAGCATATGCTTGCGTGGCATTTTATTCAGCTATGACTCACTGTCATACTCTTTGTGTTTCCACCAAGATGGACTGTCTCTCTATTTTAGTCGGTGTGTCCCCTCTCATTATGTCTATCTTTTCAAGTCATCAGTCTCTTTTAGTCTGTTTATGATTTATAATTTCTGTCTTCTTTAATCCATTTGTCCTTTTTTCTCTCCACATATTTGCTCTTCTCCCCTTGTCTCTTTCAGTCTCCTCTCTGCATCCCACCTCCTCTGTTTCACTTCAGTATACATACTTCTGTCATCATTTCTGCCTCCCTCTTCCTCATCCCACCTCCTCTCTGCCTCCTACCTTTCCTCCTACTTTTTGCTCCTCTCCTACTCCCTCCGACTCTCAGATGAAGGGGTGTAAACATGTCTTCCACATGTGGTGTCATTGTGCCGAGCCAACAGAGCAAAACAACCACGCTTAAGTTGCTCAATAGGCTTCACCAGATGACTAGCGCCTCCTCCCTCCTCCCCTCCTTCGCTCTTTTTCCCCCCCTTCGGGTTGAGATGCTTAACAACCATGAAGCAATGCCTGGCAGGCAGGATTAGGCAGGAGTAAGAGACAGACACAGAAAAGAGAGGAAGGAAGAGAGAGACAAAAAGGAAAGATAAAGACAGTGAAAGTGAGACATGGATAAAGAGAAGTGAGAGACAGAGAGGGAAGCAGTGTCAGTGCAAAACAGAAAAAAAAATTAGCTGTGCATGGAGACGGGGAGAAAAATTCAAGATAAAGGAAGTACTGTGGGAGAAAGAAGAAAAAAAAAGTCCTATCAAAAAACTTTTTTTCCTTTCTGGAACACTTGTCCATGACCGCGGGCTGAACTTCGGTGCGGTGCTGAGCAACAGCTGCCGACAACAGAGGAAACTACAAAAAAGAAAAGACGCTGCAGAAGAAGAAGAAGAAAAAAGAGGCAGGTGATGCACAAGAGCAGGGTAGAGCCATTCTCCAAGTAATGATGGTAGTGTTTTGGAGATGGCCAAGATGTTTTAGGCTTGCAGAGAGACTGATGGAGGTATAAATAGACCCTGGGTGGGGTGGGGGGGGGGGGGTGAGTGGGTTCACACCGAGGGGACGACGGTTTGTGGAGCAGCTCGTGTCTCACCAAAGACAAGGAACACTCGTTCTCTAGGTAACAGATGCTGCAGTAATACAGTACGTCCATAACCCTGCAGCTGCCTGCGTCTCAGCATGGACCCACAGCATTGTAAAGGGTTAGTTCACCCACATCACAACATTTTCACACTTTGTAACTCAACTCTAGTGGTATCTAGCCCTGCATAGACATGGGCAGTATCAATTAACAGAAAGACACATTTTTATCCTCAGGTTTAAACTGCAGACAAAAAAACTGTACAAAAATGAGCCCAAAGTAGTTCAGTTTCCCTGCATCAACATCTGCTGGCCAATCGGACTTCTTACACAGAAGTTTAAAAACACAACACACCTCAGCGATAGAAATCCCAACACCCTCCACACATCCAACAATACATCCAACCATCATCTGCTGTTGCACTTCATGATTCTTCAGCAGATTAGGATTAGGCTGTATTTTATGTATAAAACGTCGATAGTGAACCTTTATTTATCTCAACCGCAGAGGGAACCGGGCCTTTTTTGAAGCCTTATATAAGTTTTGCTGCCAACCTCATGCAATGGATTCAAACAGTATGGTGCTCTTTAAAAAAAAAAAAAAAAAAAAAAGTTTACTAGCCAACAAATAGTTGCAAAAACTGTTCACATTGTGAACTTCTGTGAACTATGCAAGTTAATGAGGAGAAGGAGTAGTTAGAAGGTAGGAGTAAGGAAAAATAAAGTGATAACTGATCATTTACCTTAAGAGGAATTCGGACAAAAATTCACCAGTTCAAGTTCAGTTCTGTTTGACAATAGGGCTAAAACTAACAATTATTGTCATTGTCAAATAATGTTGATTACTTCCTTGATTCATCAATTAGTTGTATGGTGCAGAAAATGTCAGAAGACAATAAAAAAACAATTTGTATCTCTTTCCCAAGCTCCATGATGACAAAAATATTCAGTTTACTGTCATGGAGGAGAAAAGAAACCAGGAAATATTCAAATTTAAGGAGCAGGAATTAGAAATGTTGGACTTTTTTCTTAGAAAACTACTCTGACTGATTAATTGGTTATCAAAATAGTCGGTGATTATTTTAATAGTTGACAACTAATCAATTAAAGCTGCAGGAGCTGAAATCAGGGGGGGAAATGTATGAATTTGAAAACAAACACCTTCTTTCTGCAGCTCTCTCCTCTAAATATATAGACGCCCTCATGCCGTTTCAAGCCGTTTCAAGCCGCTGTGGAAAAGAGAAGACTCTTTCCAAGCTTCTGTGTCGAGCCACGGGGTAGAGCAGTAGAGTCGCATCTGACTGAATCTTGACGCGACTGGTAATTACAGCTATCAATCACATATTTAACCCTCCTACCTGTCTGAAAACACCTTTGAGGTTTAACCAAAACCTCCTGTAGAGGTTCCACAGCCTGAAAACAGAGTGAGGTCTGGGTAATGATGATGGAATCTTCCTTTTTTGTGCCATTGTAAAAACTCTATATTAAAGTGTCACAAGAGGTTAGTGAGAAAATACGTTTTGTTTTTTTTGTAACGTAGTATATGTGAAATGACCCTTTAATAAGCTGCAATTCCTTTTTCATGTTTTTGAAAACAAGCTGCGTCTTTTGGTGTGTGGGTGTGTTTTTGTGGCTTTTCAAATGAGAGAATAGGTTGCTGCAGCTGAGGTCAGTTTGATAATATTGAATAAAACCTGTCTGCATGCGTTTTTATCTAATATTCAGGAAAATGTACGTCGCGGAGTTCGCACGAAGAGCAGTGACTAAACAGACCCTTCTCTTTCTCCCTCCTCCCTCTTCTTTTTCCCTCTTGTCACGTCTTTCTTGCCATCTCCTTCGCACTCCTTCTTCCCTCCCACACCGCCTCCTTCCTTCTTTTTCTACTCATTCTGTTTCTCTGTAGAAGTACCATTTGGGGAGTTCAGCTCAAGGCGAATGTTGCAGAATGAAAAGGAGCTACTGACTCGACGAGTTAAAACGCTTTTGGGCGACACAAAGACTGAGTGTAACCAGAGATATCAAAAACTTAGCAACACCCACACATAGACACACACACGCAAAAACACATTATATCTTTATAGTAATCTTTTTAGCACTGCCTGTGATGATGGTGCTGCTTTTATTTCAAAAGGCAGAAGTCAGGTCGAGATCATGGTGAGTTTCTCTTAGTGTGCCTTAGTCTGATTCACTGGATGCGTTTTTACAATTTGTTGTTTAAGCTGGATAAAATTTGTATTCATTTTTTAAGAAACATTAGATGACGCTGAATGGGTGGTTGAACACATTGCATGGCCGCGGACCTGCAGTATGTGTGTTCCTGCAGACAAAAAAAAGCTGAGAGGGCAGGTCTGTCTCTGTTTAGGGCTCACACACACACACACACACACACACACACACACACACACACACACACACACACACACACACACACACACACAC
>JAPQRN010000009.1:20797648-20808498 GCA_037367275.1 Coranthus polyacanthus
GAGGAGGAGGAGGAGGAGGAGGAGGAGGAGGACAAGGAGAAGGATGTGGGCAACCAGAGGCTTCTGTTTTTGTTTGGACTCCCACACATATCCTATACTGCTTGACTCCAGGCTGGGAGGTTAAACTGGGTTAAAAAGTAAAACATAATAAAAAAAAAAAAACAAAAAAAAAAACACTTCACTCGCTCGCCACTGAATGTTCAGTTTCAGTAATCTACAGCTGTGTAAGGTTCAGCTGTTTTAACCTATGGATACATCCGCTTCCATCTGGATTCCATCCATTATCAACATATGTGATATAACTGCAGGACAGACTGGTTTAATCCTGCTGCTGCATGCGTATTAAGTGACACAAACTGCATCCTACAAGGTTGTTTTGTTGGTTTTAATTTGAAAACACAAAGCCTACTTCTTCTTTCTATCTTTCTATCTCCTTCTCTCTTTCTCCGCCTCTGGTGTAATCCTTGTAATTTCCTGTGATAAGGTCAGATCTAGTGCAGGGCCTTGTTAGTGTGCCGCCAGCGGCCCAGCTGGCATGGGCAGCGGATTTAATCACCCCCCCCCCCCCCCCCCCCCGACAACGGAGGTGAGGGGGTTCATGGGCCAACAGTAAAGCTGAGATGGTACAGGACAGAAGGATGTGCAACTTTTAGAAGAAGCTGAAAAAATACCCAAAAAACATTGATCCTAAACTAAGGCTTTGTTCAGACAACAGCCAAATCAGATCTTTAACGCAGACTGTCCACACTGTTATTTGCAAGTGATCAGATTGGATCTGTGTGTCCAGACATCGTCAACTGGTCTGCATGGGTTGCTGTGGTAACAACGTAGGCATCAGTACAGTCTGATCCACTTGTGTTATTGCCACCTTTAATTTCCTTCTATTTAGTTTTCATATTATTTATTTTTTTGGCACTGCAACTACTATCTATGGGCCTCCTTGCTTCCATTCTGTGACACATCCCTTGATAAATTGTTTCATATGGTAGGTTAGGTTCCTTCTATCTTTGCCGATACAGAAGCCTCCCCCCAAAGTGCCAGCAGACAATTCATTTTGGTGTCTGTCTGCTAGTAGTAGGACGGGTTCTACTCAGCACTTCCCTCACTCTGGCTTTGACGTAGTCATTTTTTGTTGTGAGTGATGAAAAGACACTTTGAAATCTGATATGAGCTTTCTGTACTGAGACCCATCTGTAGAAATCCGATCTGAATCTCATTTCAAACCACTGATTTACAGAAATTGCATGTCATGTGGTTTTAGTTGTTTGGATTTTCTAAAATCAATCTGATATACCAAAAAACAGGTCTGAGCTGCCTAAGTGGAGCATATGTAGAAGTGGAGGACTATACACATCAGTGATGAGCTTTACAATTTACTACAAAGTACAAACGTTCCTAAGCCTAACCTTGGTACATAAAGTTATACCACAATGCTATGTCTTTGTTGCAGCTCAGGTTCCAGTCAAACTGTGTTGTTTTTTTTGTTTTTTTTGCACTGAGCGATGTCTTGGCGGTGCTAGGCAACACATGATTGCTTGTCAATTTGACACATAACAGGAGCTATATTCAGGCAATTAAAAACAGCAGCAAGTACGACTATTCTCCACAGGAACAGTTGGTTAAATCATCCACACATGATCAGTGTCTACTTATAGTGGTAAACAACAACTTTTGGGTGAAAGCAGATGTAATATCTATGAGTTTCAACTGATTGGTCTCGCATTTTCTGGTGTTTAAAGGAAAAACGTCCGTCAATGAGCCTTTAGTGTACTGTGCTGAAGTGGATATATTTAAAAGCAAAGATCTAGACTCAGACATGGCACAGTTCTGCTTCTGACAAACATGAAAATATGAAGCTTGGGTCATATTCACATCTTGTAGCACACACAAGAAAGTTAGGTCCATGTTTACCCAGGCCAAATTGCACACTACTTGTAAGCCAAAGTTATTTATGTTAACAATACACCGCTCTGTCAGGCTAAAAAACAGCAACAGTTGCAGACTTAAAGAAGAATAATCACAGTTTCACAGATCTCTCATCTCATCTATGTGTTAGTATAAAGTGTACAGTGCAGGCTGAAGCATCAGATGGCCTGTCAGTCTTTTGTTCTGCTTGTGAACAATTTGAACGCCATGCAAGTTATTTCCATGGTATATGGATTTTAAGAGTTTGCCATGAGCATTCTTCGTCATGCATGGCTTCAAACTACAGCCTGGATATTACCTCCACCCTACAGAGTGTACAGTCCTCTCAGCCACCCCCACACCAGTGCCACCCCACTGGAAACTTTACCTAAGCCTCTTCAAAATCCAAGAAAAACCCTGAATACCACTTGAAGAGACGTGTGATTATTCTACTGTCTGGGTGTTCCTGTGCACATAAACAAACGGATTACCCAAAATCTGACAAACAGCAGGCGGGACAGCTTTTTTTTCCTTCTTCTTCTTTTTTCATACGATGCACAGCAGCATTTGTAATTTCAAAGCAATAATCGCTGCTTTGTTTCATGCGAGGAAGGAGACGAGACATGCAGTAAGACGGGGTTCACAAAGTAATAAACACGCCAACCATTTCATTTGTCTGAATGCTGGGAAAAACAAATTGGCAACAAGGCAAAAAAAACAAAAAAACAAAAAAGGCATAGTGCACTTGTGTACTGTCTGCCAACGTGCGTCTGGAGGGCAGCATGTTGATTGACTGTAATATGTCCCGTCCATGTCTGCAGACCTGGAGTCATGAGACGAGCAGCAGACAGCGGGGCTGATTCATTCACCGGAGCTCTTTAGCATCTCAGACAGTGGAGCTGTGTGTAAATAGATGTTGACCGAGACAGCAGACTACTAACCACCCCCCACTAGCGCACACACACTTGACGGATGGCCTGTCTTCAAACACACTAGGACTACAAATCTGCCCCGGTCCCAAGGGCATTTTGGGAACTAAGGGAGGAGGTCTATGTATGTGTGTGTGTTTCTAGGGTTGGGGGTGCAGAATCTAGACACAAAGGGAGTCCCGGCAGCCAGTGACGAGGATTTGAATGCTGCCAGGGCTGGAGTACTGTGCAGAGAAGGTGCTGCCGGGACAAGTGGAAGGACACCAGGATTGACCTTTTGTCTTGCTTTGGACTTTGGAAGTCGCTTCCTCAACTTGACCTGCTCAGCTGAACTAAACTAAGCTGCTCTGGGTTGCTTTTTCTACAGTGTTTCTTCCTCCAAGGGTTGTCAGTTTGATTCTGAAAACACAGCGTTACACAGCCGCAAGATAAGGGGGGAAAAAAACAAAAAGGCAGTGAATGGTGGTTTGGTTGATTTAAGGCAAAAAGAGAAGAAAACATACCAAAAACAAAGGCCATGATGAATCTAGCCTTGCTGCCTTAACATGACACAGTGTACGGTTAAACATCCTGGACTCTAATGTGAGACAATGACACATTCAACCCAAACAAACAAGGGAAGTCACACATCAAGCACACACAGTTGTTTCTACCCAAAACTGCAAAAAAAAAAAAAAAAAATCTTCACCTGAACAATTCAACATGTTCAATTTCAAAGACTTCTTCCTCTTTAAGTAAAAGATGAAAGCAGTGACTGAGATCAAAACGCAGTTCTTGCATCTTCCTCGTACCGGTAAAAGTGGATCGTGCCACCACAGTTAAGAAAGGATGTGAAGAACCCCACAAGAAACACACTAATAAACAGTAAGTGTGAACAAACCAACGCTGAACAAACCAAGATGCCCTATGAAGTCAAGGGCCACGACAACTGCCAGTCAGCTACTTAACTCTTACTCTTCATTTCCTGTCACCTCTCTACTGTCAGCTCGCCATCATAATGACACAATGTGAAAAATACAGATACAAGAGAGTTACCCACGGTACCAAGGAGAATCTGACCGATATATTGGTTTATATCATAATTCCTACATTGGCCGTCATGAAAACTTTTTGTTTTCTTTCTTTTAAAAAACATACAGACCAGAAAAAAGATGTCAATTCAAGTTATATATATTTTGTTGTATTTGTGTTTTTTTTAATTCATAGTTATATATAATAGGTGAAATGTACTGTTCAGTCCACTGATGTCAATCTCATTTTTTGATAATAAAGTTTACCGTTAAAGTGCAAAACAAAGTTAAAACAAGTTAAAACTCCCAAAACTAGATTAACAGGTTTGTGAAGACAAATAGTTCCGCATCATTGTGTTGAGTGTGTTGAGTTGTGAAAAATGTGAAAATTAAAGTAATGCATCACAAAACTCTCCTACAGAGACGCTTAAAGTGATTAGGAATCATGCATTTGCTCCTAATGACTTTGCAGGGTGGATGTGTTTTGCAGTGCGGCGCTATAGTTACATGGGCCAACGCGGTGCATGTGCAGGTCAGCTCCACGGCGTAAAAACAGGGTTTCCGTGCAACACCCCTTCCTCACTTTAAACAAGGAGCTCTTTCTAAACCCGCTCAAGTCGAGCACCGCTGTTCACCGCTCTCACCCCTCAGCTCAGGAGAGGTGGCAGACTAAATAAGGCTCCATTGAGAGACACTAACCAACTGTAGAAATTCCCTGTGAAATTAATTAAAGCACTGATCGCAAAAAAGTCTGTCTGGGAGAAAAAGAAAAGATTTCTTCTTCTTTTTTTTTTCCTCTTTCTTTAATGCTGTTTTTTGGTTGTCTTTGCCACTCCCCTCCCCAAGGTCCCACAATATCTATTCACACTGTTGAGTTTGAAGTCTTTTTTTTGTTTTTTTTTTTCCTCATGGCTCATTATTAGAATTCATTAATAATAAACTAAATAAAAACCAAACTAATTCCAAATCAACAACACCTCCACAACAAACCAAACACAAAAAAAGCAAAAAAAGCAAAAAAAAAAAAAAAGCCCAAAAAGCCCAAACAAACAACAAAGAGCTTAGTAAGAGATTGGATTGGCTGTCTGGCTGGAGACTGCAGGGTAAATATTGGCTGAGCCTGAGAGTGGCTGTCTGTGTGTGTGTGCATATATCTAGGTGTAAACGTGTGTGCGTGTGCCTATGTGTACATCTCTGTGTATGTGTCTGAGGGAGAGTCAACAAGTAGCCGTGTGCGTGTTTGGCCTGAGGTAGTTGACAGATGACCCTGCTGCCACCTACACACTAACACCACTCATACACAGGATTACAGATCAGGCCGTTTACATCCGTCTGGCTGGCTGGCCCCTGCTGCAGGCTAACTGTTACATACACATACACGCAGGCAGCCACTCAGGTCTCTGACACATGGACTCGAGCCTTTCCCAAGAGGCTAAACGCGAGTGGTATGTAGCTATATGCGTGCATCTTAAGGAAGGAGATGATAAAGATATTCTAGGAATATTCCATACAGGGGTTTTCTAGTGATTTCTAGTTTTAGTGGAGATTTGATGGTACTTTTTCTTTACAACAAGCCGTATATACCCATCGCCTGTTATTCATTTACAAAACTCTACTGGTGAAATTACCTCACATGCGTCCTGCCATTTAAATCTGCGACCTACAGTACATGATCTGGGGATTAGTTAACCGTAGATATTCCTCATGTGCGCAAGTTTTCAAGTGGAATGAACTGCAAACTTGAACCCTGCCTTCAAGCTGATTTGTGATTGTACTGTTTTTAATCTCTTGCCTATTGTGTTAATTGTCCTTGTCCGCCGTTTGTATTTTTGCTAATGTTTCTTGTCTTCTATTGCAAAAGATATTCTAATCTCAATGCTGATTAAATTAAATATTTTACTAAAAAAAGAAGTCAGTGTTTGCATTTTAGAACCAAAGCAGCTACACACAAACTTGGCTGATGGAAAATACTCTAAAAACTAGCTGTATAACATCTTTACTTTACAACAAGACCTAAAAATGATGCATTCCCCTCAGGTTTTAGATTAGAGTTGCAATGTTGAATCAATTAGCTGACTGAAAACTATTTATTTTGATGCTATTTTCATAATAAGTTCATTATTTAGAGTTGAGAATGTTTTGGGCAAAAGTGTCAAAATTTGCTTGCTTTCAGCTCATTAAATGTGAATATTTGTTTACTTTCTTCATCCAAGTCAGTCAATTTAATATGTTTTTGGGGAGCGGATTGAAAAAACAAGTACTCAGGAGGCATCGCCTTAGGCTCTCACAAGATGTTTTTGTGTTTTCAAGATGTTGTTTGTGTTTTTATTTTTGACTAAACAATTAATGGAGAATGAAAATAATCATTTGTTGCAAATGTCCTATTCTAATTGCCAGTTTTTGGCCAGTACCAGAAAAGTATGTCAGTTCAACACCAACCCAAGCCCCATTCATACAGTTATATATGGTATAGTTCACTTACACGATTAATGAACAAATAAAGCCAAAAGAATGAAGAAGAGGCTTGCTGCGCATCAAAACTCTCATGGAACTTTTCACTTTTCGCTTCTGACTTTATTCACTGCTTTGCCTGACACTTGACTTCCGAAAACACAGACTTCACTGACCTCAAGCAAAAGGTTGCAGTTTCATACTGCCTTACTTGAAAAAAGTCTGCCAAAAAAGTCAACTAATCAGCACTTCTACATAAAAAAAACTAGTCTATTTTCCTGTTTTCTGGTCAAGTTTCGCTTTCAGGAATCTTCTGCGATGAACATTACCCAAACACTGCACAGCTATCAGGATGACACATCTTGATTGAAAAAGGAAAAAGGTGTATTTGCTTTGGGCATAAGTGAAATGACCTCACACAGTTGGCATATAGTATTTCCCCACCTGTTTAAGAGACGGTACCGATAGGACAAAGAGTCAATAGTAGATTAAATGACTTAAGAGTGGAAAATGTTTGCAGAGGACCTGCCTATGGTGTCACGCTGTAAGGACTTTACCTTCACACATATCTCTCTGGGTCAAAAATGACACCAGAAAAACACCTGATATCTGTACAGTCACGTACAACAAGTGCATGAAGTAATGGTGTTTGACCTCAGGACTTTATAATACCACACCTATACAGTGAGAGATAACTGACACAACGCAATGAATATAAACACAGCAACAGCTCCAGACTAACACTTGTTAAAGGTCTCTCGTCTTTCAAATCCTACATGCGAATCCCAGTGTAGCCTAAGGTTCGGTTCCTGGCCGTGACACATCTGCGCTGTGATCCTCCTATGTTCTTAGTCCCTTTCAATTTTCCTCCTCGTCTGAATAAAGAGGAAACACACCAGTGAGACCGCCCGCTCTGCTTTAAAAAAAAAAAAAAAAAAAAGCCAGACTGTAGCTCTTTTCTTCAGCCAGAGAAATCATCAAAGCATGAGCTACATTATTCAGCCTTGCCGAGTCTGCATGACAACACAGCCAACAAACAAGAGCTCTTTTCAAAACCAGACGGCCACTACAGTAGGACACAGCTATTTCAAACCACTTGTGAATGGAGCTCCCTCTAACTAGTGAGACGTTCAAATGATGAGAAATGCATTGAAAATACTGGGCCAGTGTTAATTCAAAGTACAAAACACAGACACATGCATATTCTAAAAGATGCTCTGCAGATAAGTACACTAAATACAAGAATCAAACAACACAATTCTAAGACTTTTTTTTTTGCAGCAAAGCTAGTCTGATTAGTTTAGAAGTCTGTGGCAGTTCTAGTGGATTCCAGTGGAATTAGGCTCTGTGCTGTATCAGTGTGTCTGTGGATCATGTCTGAGTGTGTGTGTGTGTGTGTGAGTTTTTCCTGGCCAGCAATACGATGATGCCACAGAAAACGAATGGTGGAACACCAGTCCGTCTGCCAGACAAACACACACATACACACACTTCTTGGTTACAATGTGGCGTCAGCGCATCCATGCTCTGCTGCCAAATCTAAATCTAATATCCAGCGTTCACCTCACGTTGCCCAGGCCTGGCTATGGCCCCAATGGAAATTACACATCACTGTAACTCTGTCCGTCCGTCTGTAGTTTGTGTGTGTGTCTGTCTGTCTGTCTGTCTGTCAATATGTCTGACTGTCTGGCTTTTGAGATGTGTCTGTCCGCATCTCTGTTTATATTTCTGTCAGTACTTGTCTGGCTGCCTGGTTATGAATCTAGCCGCCTGTCTGCATGTCTGCTATGTGCCCGTCTCCTGTTTATTTATTTGTCTTCATCTGTCTGTCTGCATATCTGTCAGACTGGATACATACACTCTCTGGCTGTCCTCTGCATTTCTACCTGTCTGCCTGCCTGCATGTGCTCGTCTTTCTGCTCTTCTGAGAGTGTGTGTCTGTCTGCTTCAGTCATAAAGAGGAACATCTGCAGTGGATCTAGCAGGCAGCAGCATTAGGGCAGAGCTGATAATGATAGTTTCTCTCTGGGCTGCTCAGAAGGCAGACAGACATAACATACCATTCCAGCGTTTCCTGTCTATGCTGACAGGCAAACTATTTAACCCTCTGTGGTGATCCCTCAGAGCATATGCACAGCTCACCAGGCCTATAAGGCTCGATCTCCGGGTATTCATATAAAACCAACCCATATGGCAGGAAAAAGTAAAGCAGCAAACTTTAAGCTTGAAAAAGAAACCTGTTTTGAAAAGACTGGTTCTTGTGAAGAAGAACTAGAGTAAAGCTGCAGTGTGTTTTGAATGGTAAACCAGTGTTTTAAGCGTTACATAAAAGTTAGACAATATTTCACCTTGATCTCACAGTGGAGTAGCTCAGTATGCCCGTGTATCAATAATGAATACTGTAAGGCATAAAGCATACGACAAAGTGTGAAAGACTCACTGTATACTCAATACAGTGTGCTACAGAAGTCAAACGGGTCAAATAAAGACACAAAATGAGACAATCAGTCAGTACATTAAAGTTTCCACCGGACAGGCAGACATACTCACAGTCCCTACAGGAGTATTATAGAAATCCTGGGCTATAAAAATGTTTGTTCCCCAGGAAACAGCCGATAGCGAGTTAACAGCAGAATTGGTTTACGTCTTGATGAATACTAAGTCTGATTTGTTGTCCTTCTGTTGCTACACTGGAGAGCGCACATAAAACGGATTACGCACTAACTAAAGTCTCTTTTAAGGTCAGGAGGAAACGCAACTAATATTACTCACATATCTCCATTCCCTGTGGCTGGGAAGCGGTGCAGTTGCAGGAGCAGGTGACATTGGAGTTGCCGGGGCCGCCAGGGGCCGTTAGGTTTTGCATGGGGCTGGGCAGACCGGGACACCGCTCCGGGGAGAGAGCCGCCGCCACCGTCGGGGCCCCCCGACGGGAAAACAACAAAAAACTTCCAGGCAGCGGCAGCAGAGTCCGCCGCTACGAGTAACTCCCGACAGTTTCGCACTTAATTTCCTCGGTTTTTATCACGCCATATTTGTCTCAGAGCGGCTCGGAGAGTGAATTAGCAGGAGATTTGGGGACGAGCCATTGCCTTTGGCTATCGCATTGTATAGTTTTTTCCGTTCCTTCCTCCGCCGCCGAGAGCAGCTGTCCTCCCTCTACCAGAGCTGAGCAGACACAGCGGGCTCAGGCCCCGCCCATAAACAGACGGACTGCCGCTCTGGCCAATCACAAGGCTTCAGAGGAGGGCCAGACAGAGGGAAAAAGAGGTGCTGCCTTCAGGAGCCGACGGAAATACCCCAATTCTGACCTAATCGAACCAAAACACGACTAACACCTCCCACCCGACTGGGAAAGTCTGGGTTTACTCTGATACTATGAGTCAGGGTGTGCTAAAACTTATCACTTCTAAAACTTGAGATCGGACTGAGTCATACTTTTTGCTCATGATGTAGGAGGTTTTAGGCTACAACACAAATTTGTACTCCATCATTTCAAAAACAGTTCAGCTGGTGGTAATTAGAACTATTCTGTTTACAAACAGACATGTAGGATGATAACAAATACAGGCTAGAAATACATTTTTACAGTTTTATTACTAATGCTCATTTTTGCTTTATTTTAGGAACAGCCAGTTGAAACATATCTTATGATGTCAGGCTTTAAGACTCTTTGACTTCACTTTTGACTTGACTTAACTATGTCTTACTAAGCTATATGTGTTTTTTTTTTTTGGATTGACTCATTTTCTTTTCTTGTAATAACGAACCAAGACATATCTAAGTCTTTAAATGAGAAATGAGCTATTTTGTTGAAGTAGGGGCCCTGATTTCAGTCATGTTCGGTGTGTTGTTGTCTGGAGTCAGTAGTTAATATTCATGAAGGCCCTTGCATATATTAGCTGCAGAAAGCATTAATTGGCTATCGTCCTGGCTGGCTATTCACCACTGTTGCAATTTATACAGCAGAGAGCCCTGCTCTTGTTAAAGGTCTTGATAGTTAAGCCAGAAAATACTCAAATTCATATTGAAATTATCACAGACAGTGTAAGTCAGCTCATTAACTACATCCATATTTTCTCTTAATTATAAATATGTAAATTTATCAGATTGGGACAATACACATAAGCATTGTTATATTTTCAAAAAAATGCATCCAATAGGACTTAGCCGAAGCTAATTTGCATACCTTGTCCGTGTTTAGGCTTTTAAGAAACAACACTAATACAAGCATAGAGACTAAAAGTATGACACACAGGCACAAAAGCTAACAATAAACACACATACACACTGTAACATGGGTTAAGAAACCAAAAATTAATAAATAATAAAAACAAGCTAGGAGACTAGGGTCTGTACTGTTACCAATTCTCACCAAAAGCAGCTGAATGTGTACTGACAGGCATATTTATAAGTGGGAAATGGAGTTGTACGAGGAGGACATGAAGGCAGCATAGAGGAAGGGATGGGACAGGGGTTATACTGTATGTTTGAGTGTGTGTGTGTGTGTGTGTGATTGTGTGTCACACATTCTGTGTGTGAGTGTGATTGTGTG
>JAPQRN010000009.1:20811584-20834908 GCA_037367275.1 Coranthus polyacanthus
CACACACACACACACACACACACACACACACACACACACACACACACACACACACACACACACACACTGCACACACAGCCTCTCTGTGTCTCTCTCGGGAAACGTCTGTCTCATCGTGTATTTGAGGAATACTAACTTTAGGTTGATAGGTTTATCACGCTCGGCACGTGTGCGTGTGTCTATTTTCGGCAGCCTAACTTTGCATGGGGCTTTCCTGCTTACACAGGGGTTTCATGCTTGTTCAGGAGTTCTCTGCATGTCATTGTTTTGCGACCGTCTGAATCAAAGCGTGACGTGTTCATGGCATGCCCCCTAAATCCTAAAAATATGTTCATTTCTTTGATATTAAATTTAGGAAGGGGAGGAAACACTACCACCCTGTGTACACACATGACTATCACTACTCATCATAGTACCTTTACAGCTTCATTTAAAGCCATGCAGAGGTGGCAGACGTACACACTTTTTTTTTATAGATATTTGTGTAAAAAGACTGATAAACGTACACGCACTAACTCAACTTCTTTACTCAAGTAAATGTGAAAACATACAGGCTCTGAAATGTATTAAAGTAAAAAAAGTCGGCATGTGAAGGACATTTCTACCAGCTGTTTCCGTGCAACTAAACCTCACCTCTTATTAGACAATTAAACCACTCTAACTTCAAATATAATAAAAAAAATGAACATTAACTTTGCCACAATATGCAAATCTGTTTTCAATGTCAGCAACAGGACTCAAAACATTATGACACCTTTTCTCAAAACTCCAGTCTCCCTCTCTGTTTCTTTTTGTTACATCTTTTACATTGTATTCGTCTTGTTTCGTTTGTTGTGTATGATTTGAACCAAGCGATCGCCTTTTGCATGTGTTTACTGTCACACCCAATTAGGCTGAAATCATTGATTATTGATGCTTTTCATCTAAAGTAACATTGCCTGTTTTAAAAATGTAAGGAGGAGACAGTACAGATACTTGTGTTAAAATGTAGGGAGTAAAAATGAAAATGTATCCCCCCCCCCTAAAAAAAAATACTCAAGTAAAACTCAAATTGCTCCCCTATTCAGATGTCATTACAGTGAGTGGTACATTTGAACATTTGAAGATAGAGAGGAAGAGTGAAGAGATAAAGAGTGCAGCCAGATTCTTGAAAAGAAGAGAAAAATATTCTCTTGTCAGTGACAGATGTAAAAGTTTAGTAGAGATGTTTGTGATGGGCACATAAGGGCTGCTGTGATCAAGCTGGGACTACGCACAGCAGTACAAAATCTCTATCAGGCCTCAGAAGAAAGAAGGCCCATCCCTCCCCCTCCCTGAAAAACCATGACATCCAGAGCAAGTTCTCCATCTGGGCCCATGTGGTGCTGAAGGGGAGAGACTACATCACAGCGCCATCTTGTGGCTGAACAGGGAGAAGGACTGTTTCATGCATCATCCCAAACATGGACTGGAAAAACTGTTGGGCTTCTCTGGTGTCTGCTTCACTTCTCCTCACGTCTCTTCTCTGTCGCTACAGCACTTCAGAAACCAAAGCCGTCTCCCGGGGCACGAGTTTAAGCTTTGAATCAATTACGCCTCGTCTTCATCAGAAACCACAAGGGAACACGGAGGAGGACACAGGGAAAATGAAAGCGTCACATCCTGCAGCTTATATTATAGAGATATGCTCTGTTCTGTTCTTGCACAGACACTACATGGCAATTCACACTGAGCTTAAATTTCCTTTGAATGTAGAGTGAAGACTGGTAAAGAAAAATCATCTTAAATGGGGCATTTTTCTGTGTGGAAGACACATTTACACTACACAGGCAAAAGTATGAGGACACTTTTGGTCTGGGTCTGTTTCACCTTGTTTGGTCTGTGCTCCTTAGTTCCTATGACGGGAACAATCAATGCTACAGCATAAAATGACATTTAATGTGGTTCAGCACCTTTTCTGGTTTAAGATGTTCCCATGCACAAAGATGCTTTCCAGTTACGTTGTGGTGTGGTTCTGCAGACTGAGAACAGGATTTATGATAGTACACCTGCAACTTTACCTTGAATTTAGAAGCTAATTTACAACTGAATTCATCTCCTGATTATGGGAACTGTCAAGAAAGTGATCAGTAGAAGCAATCAGTAAACCATAAACCATGCAAAAAATGTGGTAACCATGGCAACACATTTTCATTCGTTCATACTTTGACTCCGAAATATATATTGAGGTGAAGGGCTTGTATTCAATCCAACTGTGTAAAACTGTCACAATAAAATACACAACAGTTATAAAATAATAAATGGAAATTCAGTAAAACCTCAGAAATAATTGGAGTCATTAAAATCCAAAACAAATATTCACCTCAGCATGTGAGTACAGGAGTTCTCAATGAACCGGTGAAAAGCAGTTAAACCAAAGGTTTAACCAACGGCCTTTTATCAACCTGTTATACCTGTTGAGGTTCACTTACAGTATTCACTACAGTATTAATTTTAAGAAGCGGTTCAACTTCATATGTTGATGATTTACCCATGCAGGTTCA
Source organism: Coranthus polyacanthus (assembly GCA_037367275.1). Classification (NCBI taxonomy): domain Eukaryota; kingdom Metazoa; phylum Chordata; class Actinopteri; order Kurtiformes; family Apogonidae; genus Coranthus; species Coranthus polyacanthus. The sequence goes on from JAPQRN010000009.1 coordinate 20,814,107, forward strand.
TGTAAAGCTACAGCTGCAGGATGTCATCATCAGAAATGTTCAGAAAATCAGTAAACTATCAGTCTGTTTAACATCAAGTGTGAACATGAACCAGAGCAGAAGAGAAAGCCTATTTTCCTTTGTAAGATGTTTTGTTTTTAACATGTGTTAAAGCAACCAACAACATGGAGTTTGAATTTGACCCATCATTCATTTCCCCCTTTGGTATCATATGTTTGTTTAGATGTGAACATGTCAAGTGAACTTGGGTGCAAACAAACAAAAAAATATTGGAAGAAGTAGTCGCTGTCCAGTCACAAACACACTCCCTTTAGTGTGTGGTGGGAATTTGGCCCGACCCCAACCTCGCTATGAGGTGTTTAGGGTCAGTGGCTCCCCCCGTAACTGGCAGAGCTCTGCGGACTGGGACGCATGTGAACGATACTAAAAAGCACTTCGTATAAGAATCTACGTCTCACACACACCAGAGATCTTTTAAGATAACAGACAGAGTCGGTGTTGCAGATGAGTGAAGATTATATAATCACATTTCTTTGCATCTCTCACTATATGCAGTAGCTTGAAAATCCATTGATGCCATTTTGCCAGATCTGCGATCTTATATCGCAGATCTGGCATATATGAACGTGGCATTCTAAGGGATATATTACAGAAATCATATCCGGAAGATATCATGTATAAGCATCGGTGACAGATGAGATCTTCCTGTATTTGCTCCATAAATGTTATGAATATGTGACAGATCCATAAACATATACATATACTGTTGCATCTTTCCGGTCCTTTTTGTCCAGCATGAAGTACATCGCTTTTTTATTTTTTTTAGTGGAAAACTGGACATGTTTAGGACCTTCTACAGAACCTTCTTCCTGTGTTTACTTTCTCGCTCCAGACACACCCAGCCAAAGAGATGAGGCAACATTCTCACATCATTTAGCGATGACTGATCTGCAAAGAGCCCTGATCTCAAATCCATCCCAAACACAAGTCTTATTACCCAACATCTACAGGTGAAAATCTTGTGCATATACTTTCCAGATGTGTGAGATTTTGAATAATTACGCACAGTATGGGTGACTCTGTTGCTTTTTTGCAGGAAGTTTGCAACTGACTATTAAAAAGAAAAGCGCTCATGGAGATCCTTAATTTCAGTTTCATCATTCAAGATGTATTAGAAAAAAAATGACAAAAAATAAAAAATATTAGGAGTAGAAAGTACAAATATTTGTGTTAAAATGTAAAAAAGTATTTGTACTTTGTTGCTTTCCACCTCCGTCCACAAATAGGTGTTGTGTTCAGGTGTCCCAATACTTTTGGCTGTGGACATAACTGTCAGTTTACAGTGACATGAAAACCAAGTACATGAAATAACATGTTACACTGTAGATTTCCACAACAGACTCCTGTAAAGCAGTTTATCCTAGATCACTAATGCCTGATTGTCCAAAACATTCTTCCAGTGGGTGCAGCCTCCATCGCAGGACTTAAGTGACGATGATCCAGTTTGACTCGGCCATCACACTTTCAGTGACAATAATAACAATAACTCACCTTGTGACTTTCGGCGTGGAGTCAGAATTACTGAATTCTGTCCGAATGTCAGAACAAAAGATGGATATGATTCAGCTTTAATACCAAGGCTGAATGTTATTCATGAATGAACCGCAATGCATTTCACCGGCTGACAAAGCTAGAAGGGGAGAAGGCGGGGAGAAAGGGAGTGAAAGAGTGTTTGCTTAGGCATTGACTGCAGCTCAGCGTCTTCAGCCAAGCGCTAAGTAACAGAAAGACCACTCCAGACAGTCAGATTGCAGAGTAGGGTGGTGTTCAATAAAAACGTCTGGTATGCCACATCATATTTGCTGCTTCCTGACCTTGTTTGGCTGCAGTGCCGTGTCATATCCTGTCCGCACAGGTGCACCAGCTGTCTGATTTCCCACCCCTGTCATTTCTATACATACACACACATATACACACAAACCTTCCTTCCACCCCTGCCATTTTAAAACAACCCCTCCCTACCTCTCTGACTGCCGCAGGCACCACTGCAATGACACCACAGCGCTCAATGAAAAGTTAGAGACAGACAGAGACAGAAAAAGAGGAAAAAAAGTGTACGTGTGCATCAGTTTGCGTTTGAATGAGCGAAAGACAGACTGATTGAGATAAGGAAGAGATAGACAAAGCCTAAGGAGGAGGAAACCTGACTGAGTGAATGAATAAATGAAGAGAAGAGAAGAGAAGAGAAGAGAAGAGAAGAGAAGAGAAGAGAAGAGAAGAGAAGAGAAGAGAAGAGAAGAGAAGAAGAAAAAGAGTCAAAGCAAGTGAGGCAAGGAGAGAGGGACCCAGAAACAGAGACAGAAAGAAAGAGTAGATAATCAGCAGGTATTGAGCTCTTTTCACCCCTGCGGTAGGGCCCTGCTGAGCATTGTAATGGGCTGTCTGCCCAGCTGGGCCGATGAGCTCATGTCTGGCTTTAATGCCAATCTCCTGAACTGGCACACGGCTCGGCGTGGCAGTCAAAACGCTGCAGCGTTGCCGTTCTACCGCCGCCAGAGGAAGGACAGAGCACAACACAGACTGAGAGAAGAAAGGAAACACAAAGGAAATAGAAAGAAAAAGTGATGGAGAGGGTCGGGGAGGGTGTGTTTTTGTGTGTGTGTGTGTGTGTGTGCGTGTGCGTGTGCGTGTGTGTGTGTGTGTGTGTGTGTGTGTGTGTGTGTGTGTGTGTGTGTGTGTGTGTGTGTGTGCGTGCGTGCGTGTGTGTTCCCATCAGCCACTTCCTCCAGGACTGATAAGAGCCCTGAACCAGACGGCAATAATCACACAGCCAGTGAGACAGACAGCAGCTATAAACGTGTGTATAAAAGCGAAGGAAAGAGATAGAAAAGGAGAGCGCAAGTGTGTGTGTGTGTGTTGTTTTATGCAGTCATAAACAGCAGTGATTACAGGGTGAGGATGGTGCAGGTTACAGCCTCCTGCTGTTGAGACTTCATACATATAGTTATGTAGACACACGCACACAAACACTTACACAGTGAAACACAATGTTCAAATATAGGATACAGAAAACAATGCGTCTGTACATTCCTCCACTATAAAGGCAGACAGACACACACACACACACACACCTGACTGCTCACAGCTGGGTCACATGCCATCACATGTTAGCGCAGATGTACAGACAGTCAACATGCATTTAAACAAAAACGATGAAACAAATCTAAATTCAGGATTTGACCAAAGTTTTTCATTGCTTTATGCTTTTCACTTTCTTTTCCTGCACAAAGACACTACTGTTATTATTACAATACAAGTTTGCTTTGATTCAATGTGACAGCTGTTCTCACTGCAGGCATTTCACAGCAACTATTCTACATCCTTTTTTATTCCCAGGTTTGTTGCTCAGACAGCGATCTCTACACAGTGTGCAAACCATGACTTCACACCACAAACGTGCAGGGATATCTGCTGTGTTAGGGGCCAAGTACAGAGTTGCCTGTACTGATGGAACACAGTGATCATAACTCAGTGGCAGTTGGGCAGATAGCACGTTTAAAAAATGTGATTCAAAATGTTCAGTGCACAAATGCAAGCAGTTTTACTTACAGTGGACCAATCGTATACATTTCCAGGGTCATATTTTTATCCTGGGACTCGTTACTTATCTAATACTGGCCTGTAAAGAAGGCCCTCTCTATGTAAGAGTTTGTATTAGCCCACTCTGTTCTTACTGGCCAGCTTTCAAAGAGACAGCACACAGGCCTGGGAGCACATTTGATAACACCAAGGGGCAAGGACCTTGGCTCCAAAATTAAGCCAAAGCATAAGTATCTTAAAGTGTAATACCGCTGATGGCCACTAGAAGCTGGCTCCAAAAAGCCCTGGCTCCCATGGACTTACATTGAACTTCTCTCACAAAAAATACTAAGTAAAAGATTTTTTTTTCTCATTCATTTTATTTGGACCGTCTAATGGGTATCAATGGTGGTCCATCTTTAAATTATTACTCCATTCATAATGATTTTAGGGCAAATAGAAGGCCTTAATGTCTGCAGTGCCTGGCTTTGATCAACAGGTGTGTATGACAGTACTGACGACACTCAGAGCTTCTATTTGTTGAATTAAACATTTTTTTTCGTTACAGATAGCTTGACTGTAGTTGTGGTTCAGAAGTTACACTAACAAGACTGTAAAATAACTTTGTTATGCAAAGGCTTGATGAAGTTTACTGTTTTAGTTTGTCAGTAAGCTAGCATTTAACATGACCTGGTACCATTAGATACTATTTCTAGTACCACCTTCGCTGCGGTTCCAAGCGAGCTCAAATGATACTAAACATGACATAAAATCATGAAGATCACAGATTGGTTGATCCAGAATCGCTGTCAATGCGTATGTGTGTCACCATGTTGCGATGTGTGTCACAAGCTAACAGGAAATCTACGAAAATGTCGGAGCAAATTTTCAAGTAGGTTCTATCTTGATAAATCAACCACAGATTTGAGTCTAAACAACAATATTCTCGCCTGAAAAAATCTTAATACGTTTTATTTTGTAAATTATAACTTTAAGTTTCATCATCCTCCACTGTTGCCTCACTCGTAGCTGCAGTCGCACTGAAGAGGACATCACAATAGTTTACGCCATGTTGCTATGACGACCAGCTGTGCTGAGGGAGGACTTCTAGCATATGATGTATTCCTATAGACTACAAATATGTAAATAAGAGGTAAGGTAACGTTAAAGCTTCCAAAGCAGAAACATTCTGTAGTGAGTACTTTTACTGTTAAAATATCTGTAAATTTACTGGAGTAATATTTTGAAGACAGGTCTCTGACTTGTAACAGACTACTTTTATTTTTACTTCAGCAATAATGTCAGGGCTGTTCCCTCTAACAAAGGACTTGACTGACCACGATCTTTCTTCTTTTTCAGTCGTCGTGAGAGTTACCTCCTCTTCTCTGGTGAATGTGGCTGCTGATAATTAGTCAAATGTTCAAATCTCTACATTATCTGAAACCACGATTAAAAAAAACAAAAAAAAAAACAGGTTATTTCAATCTCATTTTCAGAGTTAAGGCAATCATTACTATAATTACTACTAATAGGAATGAACAAAAATAGACTGTAATTACTTTTGTTTAATTACAATTGGGTATCACTGACAACCAGGCAAATCTGATCGAAGACCTTACAGAAACAGTCAATATTCTACTGGACACTCTGACCCAGATCATTTTTCACTGCTCGCTCACCATGTTGGATTGCATACTCTCTTTGACCCATAATAGCCAAATACAAACTACAGGAAAGCACCTGAAAGACACAATCTAAACCTCCATCCGAAACCAGATAAGTAAGAACACTAGGAAAAATGGTATGATGTTTTGTTGAGTTTTTAATTGCACATTTCCCAACCTTCTTGAGTCTTGTCCCAGTCAATTACCTCATATTACAAAAAAAGATTTCAAAACCTAACACAGAAAGTAAGAAGAAAAATAAACCAAAAGTATGCATTTTCAAATAATAAAACTGAAGCTGAACAAGAAAACCTCTATAAAACTAATGAAAAATGCTAAACTATATATAAACGTGACATTTTTTTGTTCAAAATAATTATATGTGTTGTGAAGTTCTACTTTATAAATGCGGTAACAATCATCCAAAAAGATGTTTTCTAAAGACTAATTTAGCTTTGACTGCACGGATTAATTAGACGATCAGTGGCAATCTCGTTTCTTGTTTTTCCTTTGTTTTTTCTTTGTTTGTTTTGCTATGTGGGAGAAATTGGGGTCAGACTTTTCTATTAAGTGCTTTTAAAATACCCCCAAAGGTATTTTCAGTTTAATCTGTCACTCAGGTAGTTTATTTATCACTGCCACATCAAGAAACCTCCAGAGGAACGACGTAGGCAGCCGTGTCATATTCATATATTCTGTGTTACATACAGTACATCTGAGAATGTCACAACATAAGCTGCTGACGGTGAGGCCAGCAGGTTTGGAACAGATGGACGCTCATATGAACAAGTTGCAGAGATCCAAACACTCCAAGCGCTCCTCCTCTCTGCCTGCTTGGCCACGCCACAGAAAATGCTATAGCTCCCATATTGAGGAATATAATGAAAACATTACATTAGGTGAAGGATGCTGTGCTCCGAGCAGAGTCTGACAGATGGATGGTAGTGGGAACATGTTGCAGCACCCCAGACCCTGCTACCACCCTGGCAGAACTTAGCGACACGCAGGTTAACACGCCCGGCGAGCTAATGCTGACTACACTAACACAGCTGCTTCCAGTGGATCCCTGCCTGCACTGGTTGGATTTTATAAACATATATGTCATCACACCGTGTAGTTATGCAATCTCCCAGGTCATCTCACTCCTACCGCACACCTCATAAACAGCACGGCCCGTGACAGCTTGTACCAGGCCAGCGAGCGTCCCCACTCACAGCTTGCGTTGCTAGCGTAGCCCCCCCCACCAGCTTCCCTTTACAGTAGTAGCAAGTAGGTCTATAGGGAGTCAACAGATCACCCCACAACAGCTTGTAACCGCTGCGTTCACTGCTGAGGTGCTAAAACCAAAGGCAAGGGCTGCACAACAACATTAACACTGCATCTCGTCGGCAGTTGTATCTCATCGTGCTGGATAAAATATCTGACGGGGAGGAATTAGCTGCAAAAAAGGAACTTATTGAATCTGTGTTTCCATATGTGAAGAATACTGACAGCTGCTGCCATGCTGGGCTGTAACCTGAAGACTATGTAACATCTGATTCACACAGGAAATATGGTCTAACACACGTATCAAGAATATTTGATGAATTTACCATATTTTAAAAATTTGCCTAAAACCTGGTAGGGATTGAGCATGAAAAAGAACCCCTCATGTTCTCTCCTGTTCTGTTTTAAGCATTCAGTGCTGCTGCATTTTGGGCTTTAAAAGTATAACTAACACTGGTAAAACAAGCTGTAAAATGTTATTGAAAGGCATGTCGCTACAATTATCCATGAGAAAATAAAATACTGACCATGGATGTCTAATTTGACTTGAAAATCCAGATAAGATCAGATAACACATAATAACACATTGCTTCTTTTTTTTTTTTTTTTTATATTTCTTACTGTTACTGACATAGCTTTACAAATGTTTTTCACATTACAACGTTATCTATTTGAAATGTGCACTTGCACCATCAGTACATGAATGGCATTGCCCTGCAGCAAAAGTTTAGCTTGGTCCAACTATTCTGCCAGACGACCCTTTTGTTAATTATTGACCCAGTACTAATGTAAGTCTGAACATGCAGCAGTATATTTGAATCTGTGTTCATTTTGGGCAATTCTGCATCCAATGTTAGTCTCTCCTTGCTAATGCAGGTAGCAGCGTGCACTATATTTAACTTCAGATGATGCACTGCATACAAAACATTGCCTTAATGCCTCAGACCAGAGTTGGATTCGCCGTTAAACTTAATCCAGGGCTTTGTAAAAATGTTGCTGTTCCTGTCTGATGAGATCATACTACACCAGTTTTGTCTTTTGATGATCTTTTGATGATCACTGTTTGAGATGACTTTACCATTAAATGATAACATCTTGTGTTCTCTTGGCCCAGAGAGATGGCAGACTGCAGGATTGCAGACTGCAGTCTGCCATTGGACACCGACCAAATAGCTAGACATTTCATATTTTAGAAAGGCAGACTTGAAATCTTTACATAAAAAAATCATGAAATAAGGACAACCGGTAGCTTCCAAAAGTACACAATGTCAAAGCATGTTTAGTACACACAGTGGCCATAATCTGCTCTGTATTATCTGGACATGTGGCTGGTGAACAAACACAAATCCTCTTTTAATTAAGCAATAACAACAGCTATATTTTCCTGATTCATGTGATATACATAGGACCCCAGAAGGATAGTGGCAGAAGCTTTTGGGGATCTGATAAAATAAATGAACATAAGGTGGCACAAATCGTCTTCACTTTTCTACTTAACAGTAGTAAGGTTTTATACACAAGAGTGAACCGTGAACCTTTCAATGCCAAACAGCTTTTTCTATGCATTTGGCAGAAAGACTATGTGGGTGTTCAGCACACATACTGAATGTGCACAGAGGGTAACGTTGCATTGGCAGGTGCTGTTAATTTGAGCTTAAAATGATAATATGGCTACAGGGTCAGTGCATTAAATAAAACATAATTCCAATCCCAAAACTAAAACTAGCAGCGAAAAAGAATAAAATGAGAAATAAGTGAAATAGAATCAGAAATAGATAGATACAGTGAACAACGCAACACGCAATGAACTAACATGAGATAGAATTGCAGGAAAAATCAGCTTCATTTTTCATTTTGCTCTGGTGTTAATGGTTCCTGGTGTACAAGAACAAAAAATGGCTTTGCACAATATAGGACCTTTAAAAATATTTTTTGTAAATCATATTTAATGCCATGTGTTCTTGCATCCTAAATTCTTCAGCTTCTATAAATGAAGCATTTAAACAAGGCTGATAATACCTGACAAACTACCACTAAAACTAGATAAAAAAAAATACTTATGCACTTGTGCAAAAGTAGCTAAAAGTAAACTGAAATCAAAAACAAACAGTTTAAAATCATGAAGTCTGAATTTGGTGTTAAATCAGATTGAGAGCACCTTTTTCAACACAGTGTGGTCAGCACTATTTCTATGGTTTTCTGCTCTGAAAAACTTCAGCTCATGTTCCTGTTGGTGGTTACAATGCACATGATCATAGAGCTACAGATATTTGGCAGTGGATTGGAAAATGATGTGAGTGTCGATTTAGTAAACTTCTCTGATTTTGTGCGCATGCGTGTGTGAGTGCGTGTGTGCTTGTTGTCTGCCCAGTGACACCCAGCGAGAGGCTGCTTCCTCAGAGAGTGATTGGTTTGTTGGCGAGACAGTCTGTCTGTGCAGGTGGGAGAGCTGCCCATGTCATCATTTCATTTTCTGTCTGCTTTCACTACCGTCCAATCCCTGTCATTCACTATTTTCCAAGCAGCTAATCAAGCTCTCCTCTCTGTCACCTCCATGTTTCATGTTTTATTTGTTTTGAGTGACATCCATGCCTCTTTCTTTTTTCTTTTTTTCCCTCTGCTTTCAAAAGGCCTTTTTCATCTTTTACAAAAGCCGACTTAATGCATAAAAATAACTAAATAAGGACAATGGGTAGTTTGTAAAAGTACACAAAGTCAAATTTAGCTTCGTACAAACATAATCTGATCTGTATTATCTGGACATGTGGCTGGTGAAAAAGCACAAATCCTCTTTTAATTAAGCAATAACAACAGCTATACTGAGACATAATGGCACTGCTGTGATGACCTCTGGCAACCGACTGCCCTGTGTTGTTAGTTCAATATGGCCTCGATGTGTTTCTGAACATGTTCAAGCTCAACCAGTTCCAACTTTGACAGCAGTGACGCTACACATAATCAACTTGTTGAATGAAGTGATGTAAAACAGCAACTTTATCATCATATTTTTGCGAGACATGGAAGAATAATGTATGTATTTGTATGTGTGTAGTCCATAGTAGCACTTAATGCTGGCCGACAAATCACATTTTCATCGTCATCATCATCATCATCATCGTGCAAACATGACTAAAAATAATTTTATTTGCACACCCTATGCATTCACACTCGGCATGTGAACATTTGACATGTCAGGTGGAGCCCTGGATACATGGGTCATTCATTTACACCATGTGGCCAATCAGATGACGCCCCAGCTAGCTGTCAGCTACACTCAGATTCACTGGTGTCAATTTAGTTTGTATAGCACAAGTCTTTTAGTCAAGATTTATTATTGGTTATTTACTTGGGATTCTTCTCAGCATTAGAAAGTGATCAAAATAATGCTTCTTTTGTTCACTTATTCTCATTCACTCACACTTCAATTTGTTTGTTAACTCACTGACTTCAATATCTACACAGTAGAGACAAAAGGTGTTAGCTTTCTGTGTGTTGTGCTCTGCACAATTTGGAACAGCTTGAGGCTTGTGTTTGACCATTTTCGACCAAGTTGATTCAGATCCTGGGAAAACTGAAAACTGAGTCCATAGAAGCGGGGACAATTCTTGTTTCCTGTCAGATCACTTGAATTACAATATGCTGAAAGGTCATTCATTAATTTTCCCTAACCACTTAATCCTCTGTAGGGTCACGGGGGGATTGTGGGGGGGCTGGAGCCTATCCCAGCTAACAGTTGCCAGTTCATCATAGGGCTGACATATAGAGACAAACATCCATTCACTCTCACTTTCACACGGGCAATTTAGAATTAATCAATTAACCGTCTGAGGTTGGACTTTGGGAGGAAGCTGGAGTACCTGGAGAGAACTCACGCAGACACGAGGAGAACATGCAAACTTCGCATACGGCACTGGGTTAGAACCCAGGACCTTCTTGCTGTGAGAAAGTCCTGGGTTCTTCTCACAACAAGAAGGTCCTTCTTGTCACAGCAGGAAGGTCACGGGTCCTTCTTGCTGTGACGCCGACAGTGCTAACCAATGCACCACCATGCTGCCCACACTGAAATGAAATTTTTTGCCAAAAAAATTATTCAGCACTGCAACTTTAAGATTACCCAGACTCAAAAGGAGAACTGTCAAAATCGTGTTATGGCATCTGTTGATAATGTATCTTTGGCTACAAATGTTCCGCTCAAAATTGGTGGAAATCCAGTCTGGCTAGATCGATCGATCAATCAAACAATCAATCACTCAAACTTTATTTATAGAACACCGTTGATACAGATTAGTGTAGTTCAAATTGCTTCACAGATTCACACACACTTATAAACCGATAACAGGACCAAACAAATCATAAGAGTCAGATAAAATAGATTTAAAAAATAAGATAAAATAGAATGAAAACAAAATATAAACAAATGGTTTCAAGGTCTGTACCATTTCAAGATTCAGAGCTAATTTGGTAGAAAAAGCCTGTGGTTCCTGTGGTTAACACTATACAATAAACGTCTTAAGATTTTCTTGTTCTCTCTCAGTTGTTAACCCGTTTGCTTTGCTGTGTAGTCTTTACCAACAATGTGAAAGGGCCAATCTGGGTATCGTCAACACCCAACACAATTTCAGTAATCAATCATGAAAGCCTCCTCCTCCTCCTCCTCCTTCTCTGCTCTCTATCATGATCTTCATTTGCCATTTATCTTTTTCCCTCTTTATTTCTCACACAGCGGGAAAGATCGGCCCAGTCACAGTCCCAGAGCAGCCCCATGTCCCTGCACAACACAGGCAAAACAACCATTCAGGCACACACATACTCACTCATTAACAAATATACTCATGCTGGTACAGTGAAAAAAGCATACAGGCTTACACACAAACTCCTTCTCTCTCACACACAGAGGCTCCAAACATGAGCATTGAGTGGTCACATTAATTACATGAGCAGTGGGGGTTTCCCTCCCTGCCATGTCCACTGTGGGCCCTAAGATATTTAATAAACCTGTCACCGCCAGGACTCCCTGCCTTAACCTAGAGCTAATGAGACACACAACAATAACACGCACACACACACTCACACAGATGGAGTGGAAGTCAGGTCACAGGGTTTTTCCCACTTGCAGGTGAATTGGAAGGCGCTTGGGGCCGCAGTGCCAGATAACCTCAGTCCTAATCCTTATTTAGGCCGGTCAGACCAGGTGACTGAATTTCCCCAGAAACACTGAAGATCACATAAGGACCTTTACCTCCTGCTGGAGCACAATTTGAAAACTGAAAGAAAGTACAAATTTCTTCATTCAGAACTGTTCCAACAGGCTATAAGTACTGTATTTTTTGTCCTATTATTGTACATGTTTGATAATCTTGTTCTGAGTGCTTTCATCTGTCGCTCCTAAAAGCTTGTCTCCTCTGAATGAGCGTCATAAAAGCAGCCACGATGAGTTTCACATTGAAAGCAAAATCATCATAATTCACTGATGATTAATTATAATATTTGATGTGTTTGGACTAAGAGTACATAACAAAGCTACCCCTGGCAACACTATTTGTTTGGCATTCTCGGTAGCTCGCAGGTCTTTGTGTACCAAGACCAACTCTCAAACATAGACTTTTAAATGTGAAATTGCGGTGCATAAAGAGTAAATCATGGTTTTACATCTATGCTGCATCAGCTATTTACAAGGTGTTCCATTACTATGAAAGCTACAGTGTGCTTCTAAATGACAAAAAAACAGAAAGAGGGTAGATAATCACATGAATACAATTCAGAAAAATAAACAATGTCAGTGTGAAGAACTCTTGGTTCAGACAAACCAGCCTGTAAGATGTGTTGTCTGTAAATGTCTAAAGGCCAGAGTGTTAGCATTTGGTTGGAATTGCCACTCTTATGGGTAAAAAAAAAAGAGTCGTAGATTTCTCCTGGTTGCCTTTCTGATCTTCCTCCAAAAATGTCTGTCTTTCTCTGTGTTTCTGCAGTTTGACTGCAATTTACTGTAGAAATGGGGATAATGGCACCAGTCTTTCCTCAAAAGAAAATGATGGCTCCAAACTGATGGATGCCGTTGTGTGAAGAATGAAAAAGGAGAGCGCGTTCACACCGTGCCTATTTTCACACCCTAGAATGCCTATCTAGTGGATATTTAAAAGGACTTAGTTGTTGGATTGTCTGTTTTGGAATAGTACAAACATTTATGGCCAATTCTGCTGTTGGAAATAGTCTACTGTACCTTTGACTCACACTGTATGCTGATATTTGTGGCTGAAATGCTCTAAAAACCATGTTGATATAAAAGGTTTCACACTAGAAAGTTTTATCCTGTCTTTTATGGTTTCGGTAGGGTGATGTTGCATTTCTGGTGGGCCTCTATCCCAATATGTTTGGTGGTTCCAAGTCAATTTCTTTGGCACCATTGCTGTTTTTTTTTATCACTGATTGGTTATGTTCAGGTTTTGGAAGAATTCCATTAGATCTTAAGGCCCAATAATTACCGTATTTCCTTGAATAATGACTGGGGCTTTTAATTCTCTAAGTTTATGAGTTATGAGCTAATGAGTATAATTGGGCATAATTTAGTATGAAGCCTTGTTTTGATTGGCCCCCATTTGTGCTGTTAATACAGACACAACACGTCCTGCAACTGTTTCAAATTAAAAGCCCTCCAGATTTTCAATGGACAGAAACAATGCATTTCTTAACATGGCTTGTGAAAGCTATTGTCATCTTGTGGCACTTGTATGTTACTACAAACTACAGTTTGCCCAAGACATTAACACACACATACACGCACCTGCAGAGACTGAAATCGTACAGTAACACTTCAGACGTGCGATCCAGGGACAGTGAAATATCATGATTATATTGTTGAATTTATTCAAATGGAAGAAATGTACATTATGCTTAAGTGGTACGCACATTATATGGCAGGCACCATTATTCACTCTTGTTTTTTCTCCAGCCTACATTTGGGGGTCGGCTTTTATTTGATCATTTCATCCACACCCCCCGCCATTATCAGACAGCGTGGAACTGATTACCGGTTTTTATCTGAGGAAATCCGGTATCTGTGATTTTCGATAACATGCCGGCGCTCTGGAATCAGAGATGTGACACCAAGGCGTTGGTGTCTAGAGCGACGTATGACATACAAACTGGAAAGATGAACATTCCACTGTTGCTTTTAAAGCAACATCCTCTGCTCAGATGGTAAGGAGGTCCCCCAGGTCTCCCCAACTCATGGACATTTTCTACAGTAGTGTCTTGGTTACTACAAGTTAGCTAATGGTTTCTTCAGACATTTTTAAATCCCCCCGGTGGCAGGACACACACATAAAAAGTCACATCTCTCACTCCCTTTGACAAAGATGTCGATTTGGCTCTGTACTACCTCCGCTGCCGGTTTAAAGGCAGACAACAATGCCACCCAATTCTCTGTTCATACCTTTTATATAGAACATCAAGGTGGAATAAAGGCACAACATTCCTGCCTTGAACGGTCTATGGAAAAGGGGCTTATGGATGTTTGGTTCAGGTAGGCCTGGATACATAGGTTTGTGCTCTTGAAGACCCATACTGCAATGCTTGAGGCAGCTTCCAGCAGCTGCACAAGCCTTAGTGACTGGACTCAGGCTGCATCCTTTGGACGATACTCTGGAATTTTAAAGGAAAGTCCATCAAACTTGACATGTTGACTCGGCGGCATACAGTATACTGTAGCTACAAATGTCTGCACACTGAGAAAGAAGAGGCGTCTGATACACACAATTTGGGCAACAGAAACACTGTAAGCCCCTACACACTTTATAACAAGTCAGAGAACTCACAGTCAACCTACATCTGTCGCACTCCAAAGCTCTGTGTGTACAGAGAGCTACTGCGCGTCATGTAAGGCATCTGTGTGACTGTTCATCTGAGCGTGTGTGTGAGCGAGACAACGGGAGGTGGGAGGGAGTGTGTGTGTGTGTGAGTCCGTGGGTATGGGCTCCTACTGTATGTTTGAGAAAGCAAGAGCCCCAGGAGAGAGAGCGAGAACGTATGTGTGTGCATATGAGTGTGTGTTTTCACCCAGACAAGGTTTTAGAGTGATGATAGGATTAGATTAGGCTGACAGAAGCAACATGGCCAGCGTATGTCTGAACCCTCAGCTCTGGCAATCTGGGGATTAAGGTAGAACCGACACACACACATACACACACACACAGTTGCTTTTCAATGTCTCAAACACTCTCAATTGTGTACACAGACAACACACACAGCACCATAGACGATATGCGTACACACACACCAAAGTACACACACATAAACAGGCATGGGCATGTACACACAACCCCCTCTCTTTCTAAAGAAACACACAAATACTTACACACACGCAGCTGCAGCAGGACACAATAACCTGATGAATTCTGTTTCTCTGTTTTCCTGCCATCTGACTAAATCCCATATCCCCTAACTACCACCTCATGCCTCACACAGCCACACACACACACACACATACTCAAAAACAAATCAACCAGCCACCTACACGCACACACACTCCGATTATGGGTCCTGAGGCCCACCCAGAGGTGGCAGGCACCATACCACACAGTCAGCCTGTCTCCTAAAATTGTTTTCTCTTCAATCAACCTAGCGGGGCCAGTTTGTCATGCAAATGCGGCCCTGGCTTGCCTCCCTTTGTTGCCTTGACAGATTAGTGAGAGTGTGTGTGTATGTTTGTGTGGTTGAGAAGGTGTGTGTGCCGTCTATAGCTTATAGATGTTTTTTTTTTCATTTCCATTTTTTCTACTCTTTCAGTGATCTAAAGAGTACGTGGAGATGTTACATGTTTATCTTTATTAGTTGTTATTACACTTGTTAGTCTTTTTCTCTCTGTCTCTATCATTGAGTGTGTCATTCAGTGTGTCATTTTTTCCCAATAATGACACACTGAACTGCTAAATCTGAATGGATACACTAAAACATAGTGTGATCTCATGAATAAAGCAAAAGATCTGTTTATACAAGCCTAGCTTAGTTGGTTTTCTCTGGAGTTAGCTTAATTTGAGACAATACTGGATTCTCCGGCTTTTCATGACTGTCTTAAGGCTCCTACAGACTGTGAGATTTCAGCAGTCTTACAGGTCCACATGGATATAATAAACCTGGGTACTTGGGTGCATGTATGCAGTTTGTGTGATGATATCACCTACTGAATCTCAATGCTTAAGTCAAACTAAAAGAATTAGACATCATCAATGGACATCGTCTATCTGTGCTGCTACAGTTGGAAACAATGAAGCTATGCTAATGATCGCACTGATACAAAAGTGGTATTTATATGAAAAAAAGAATCTAAAATCAGGGGGGGGGGCCTGGTCGTGACTCAGGAAAGGAGACCAACTTGGGATGCCAATTTTGCAAAGAAAGCTCGAGGTTAGTAATTTCACCTACACAAACCACGTCACGTTTACCATTGCATCATTTCATTTCATCAGCAGCCACACTGTGAGATGATCCTCATAAATATTCAGAATTTTATCCCAGGTTGTCTTTGGTCACAAGACCGAGACAATGGACGTCTTTGAAACTCCCTCGCAGTGCAATGTAGGACCACCGATTTTTTAGCCATGTCCAAAGATATCGCTACGTTTTCTCATCTTTCGTCTGGGAGAGCCCAAAATCGCACCGTGTATACTCGACTGTACCTCTTGTCTTGGAGACGTGAGTATTCTTGCACTGTTACACAGACAGTATAACAGTCATAACAACCTAAAGCGCAAGGAGGTGTTGTGTATAAATAAGTAATGAAGATGTTAGCAGGTCTGTACTATTAGTCTTGTATTGCCACCATGTAGACTAGACAATCTCAGAAGGTGCTACAGGCTAACAGGAGCTAAAGGCTAACTTATCAGAAAGATGAACACTTGAAGACAGCATGATGAGACCTACATAAAAAAAGACAAATCATCTTTGGGAAAAGTTACTGCAGAGATTCAATTCAGCTACCATTAAAATATTCTGGCTAGCTTGTCTGTTTTTAAAGCTACAGGCTAACAAATGCTAGAGGCTAACTAGAGGCTATTATTTCTGTAATAGCAAAAACCACTAAGTATTAAGTGGCACACAGTTTC
Source organism: Coranthus polyacanthus (assembly GCA_037367275.1). Lineage (NCBI taxonomy): Eukaryota > Metazoa > Chordata > Actinopteri > Kurtiformes > Apogonidae > Coranthus > Coranthus polyacanthus. Next base: position 20,830,716 of record JAPQRN010000009.1, read on the forward strand.
GCTGCAGGATTTAAAAGGCTTTAAAACTGTTTTAAAAGGATTTATTTAATAATCAGAATTCTTTGCTTGCAGCTCATATAAAATTTCCATTCTGTATTTTCTTGTAGGAACGTATATGAAATTGAGAAAACAACGAGAACAACATCACAACTAAGTAATATTATTATACCTGACTATTTTTCTACATATTAATTCAAACTAAAAAATAACATCCTTTGATTAAAAACCCAATGATGTAACCCTGGAACAACAGTTCAATAAGTCCTCCCAAACACATCAAACTCCTTTTGACCCCTAAATATGAAACTCCTGCTGAGGTTTAACAGTACGATCCTTAGTTAGTAGAGTAGAATAGTGCCAGGTGCATTTTTTATTTCATCTCCAGATGAAAGCATGAAATATTGCCAGCATTAGCTTAAACTAAAGGACAACAACTTGCCCATTAGGTCACTAAGAGTCCTTGAAGGGGTCTTTCCATTTCTCTGCTGAATGTTTTTGTCTCACATTAAGAAAAACTATTGATCCCCTTCAAACGAGATGATGGAAAAACACCTAATTCACATTTTTTTCTGACACCTCAAAGGTTTGCGTAAAATCAGACTTGACAGTTAGATGAAAACATCATTCCCCCCTTTTTCTTAATTTCCCCTCCTCTTATATATCTGTCCCCCAATTTCTACCTCTTTTTTCCTCTCATCTATCTGCCCCCTTTCACCCACCCCTTCTTTACTTCTCCATCACTCTCCTACATCCCTTTCTTCTCTCTTTTATCTCCCTGCCCCTTTTTCTCTACTCCGTCGTCTATCCACTTCTCAGTGTCGGAGAATTACAGAGCCGTCAGAGTCAATGGTGTCTCAGTGAGCAGCACAGGTCAGGTAATGAATCTCTTCCCTCTCTGGAGCCCACTGACATGGGGCTCTTTTATCACCTTGCTCAGTGGGAGCAGGACAGAGTGGGATGGGATCAGCCGGTGCAGGTCCAGGTTAGTATTGAGAGACCACCATACAGGCACTTCATCAGCCTGTAATATGGGCTGGCACACTGCAGACTGCAGCTCCATGGGGGCTGGGGCGCAGAGATTTGAGCACATATACACACACACACACACATATATATATATACATATGTAAATGTACATATTCCATTGGGTGTATTCTACTAAACAGGAACTCTAAAATATGCTCTAAAAATGTACAGTATTTGTCCAAATCCAATTTATTTTTATTAAAGCAAAAATGGATTTAAAGCAATTTGTTAAGTTAACTCAACTTGATTTCACACATAACAGGGTACTAAAATGGTCAAATTTTCATTGTGTAGTTTAGCCCAAATATTAAACTAATCATATTCTAAAAACTGCACACAATGTAATTAGTTTTTTAGTACAGGTTGCTGGTTATTACATCCATGTGAGCATGAAACAGGCTGATTAAAAATGTTTTTATTTCAGGCCTCAAGGCTTCTTTAAAACTGTGCCCTGAAACAAAACTCAAAATGAAATCATATCCACTGGTTTTGTTGTGATATCATAAGTGTGACTTCAGTATAAATACTGAAGAAACAACAATAACAACAACAAAATAATCACTGTACAAGTACTAAAGACACATTAGACCTAAATGTCCCTGTCTTAAAATGGTTGAAATTATATACATATATTCAATATATATTCAGTAAGCTACTGTGTGTGTCAGTCAAAAAATCAAATCAAAAGCATCCAAACTCACACTAATGGTGGAATACTTTGGAATGTGAATGTAACATTTTCCTGTTGTACTGATAAAATAATTGACTCTTAAGGAAATGTAAATCTGAGTTATGGTAGTACTTTAAACCATTGCATGGTTTAGGAGTCAAAACAGCCTTTGATCACATTTGCATCAAGATTTACAACTTCTCAGTCAGCTTAGTCTGACGTGTTTTCTTAATCAAATGAAGCCTCGTACTTGTGGAACATGATTCAGCCACCATTTGTGATCTGCACCCCATCACTGGTCCCAAATTGCAGCACTGATTATTTTTTATGTCTCATCACTTTTTTTGTTATAAAATTGTCCTATTTTTTGTCGATTCAGTCACACCAGAATGTGGCATTGCAAAAGTTACTCATGTCCTTGTGAAATGGATGGAGCCGGAAGGTGGGTGACTACTATAAGATGATGCAGTGTTTTGCCTTGTGTGTGGCTAGTTTCGCAGCAAAATAGACAAAAAAGAAAGGCATACTAATGCTACGTTTTGGATTGGTACAGCAGTCTTACACTTGATGGATGGAAGTAATGTTAGCTGGCTAGCTAGTTAAAGCTTCAGTGTGTGATAGGCTTTTTGGCGTCACTGGGCAAAAAAGTACCTTTCAGCTTATTGTAATTCAAGTGTTCAGACAGGAAACGAGACTTCTGCACCTTTTCTTAACTGTGTTTACATGCTGTGGAAATGATACCCTGTACCTTTATGACGCTTTGGTGGATTCAGCTGACTGTCTGCTTTGTTGACATTATCAAAGAGCCCCAAGTGTTGACTGAAGATTTTGTTGTAATGACAAGATCATCCACTTCACCCTCCCACACACAAGTGATGACACTGGAGAACAAATAAAGTCTTTCATCTTGCCGTTGTATCCCTAGGAAATTATTTCAGGACTTTTATTATGTACACCTTGGAAAAAGTACCACACATCGCTGTTGTATAGCTACCCTCAAAAGCCAGAACTGGAACAATGAAGTGTATTTACTGAACTCTACGTTGAAGCACAGAATAGCTTAGGTTTCCTTTTAAAAACTGCTAACATTAAAGCATTCATTGCATGATGAAATGAGTTGGTCCTGTGGTGGTTGTGTGGGTATGTGAGGGTGAGGTCTGAGCCGGCCTGAGCTGTATCAACAGAAGGTTGCAAGTGTGGGTAAAGGCTGCTGGAAAGAAACAGAATAGTTGACTTTCAAGTAAGCTGACTCAACCTTTTAATGTAGAGTGCAGACTGGTGTTGGCGGGGCAGTCGACAGTCTGGACCCCCCGTCAGCCTGAGTGACTCTACACTGTGACTAGCACTGAGTCACATAACTTTTCTCCTTGTTCAACTCATGTATCTCTCTTTATACTCCCCCCATTAGTATCCAGCTCCCTCCCTTTCTCTTCTCTTCCGTTACCCGTCATTTCCTTCCTTCTTTTTTCTCTCCTCATCTCTGCCGCTCTTGACATCCTCTCTTACTCTTTCTCCCTCTTCCATTTCTTTTTAACCATCCAGCCCCCTCCTATCCCTCTCCTTGTGCTGCTTCTTTGCTGGCACAGTTAGCAATGATTACTCATCCTAGATAGCAGAGCCTCAGCCTCTCTGCCCTTCCTGTCTGCTCTACCCGCAGTATGTGAGTGTGTGTGCGGCCATGTGTGTGCATATGCATGTCTCACAGATTGGTACGAGGGCAGTGCGTCACACCTTCTCGTGTGAAATTAGTGATGAATAAATGACTGTATAATTCAATCTGAGCCCAGTCAATATGCAGAGGCTGAATATTTAAAAGCCTCTAAGCTCATCTGTCAGTGCAAAGCCATTAGCAGAGGAGGAGGAGAGGAGAGCACTGCTGGACATATTGGACATACCTCAGGAGGACTCTCCTCCTAATGTAGTCGGCCTCTTTGGTCATCTTTGTGTGTGTTTGTATGTGTGTGTTTTCAGTGACACCATTTCTTTCAGCCAGCGTGTCGGCCGCGTTTAATAGCGCTTGACTTTTAACAATTCTACTTCTCTGCTTTTCCCCCAACCAAAAAAGACGAGACAAGAGAGGTGCTTAGTTGGTAAAAAAAAAAAAAATTCTAAAAAAAAAAAAAAAAAAGCCAGGCTATGTGCCGGATCAGACAGGCTGAGTGGGAGGAACAATGACCTAGTTTCCAAAAAACACTCGGCAACTCCACCGGCACCACGAGCGCACTGGAGAACAAATCACGCAATGTACTGCCTCTATCAAATCTGGCTGAGTGTGTGTGTCTGTCTCTTTCTGTTTATCTTTGTTTTCTTTCATTTTCTCACTCTTTCATCTTTTATCTCCTGTTTTTGCCTCCCTGTTCTTCACTTTTCTCTCTGTCGTTCTCTCTTTGCTCTCTTTCGCTCTTTCATCTGTCCTACTTCAGGCTAGGCTGGATGGTGATGGGTGTTTGCGTGTGTTTGTGTGTGTTTGTGTGTGTTTGTGTGTGTTTGTGTGTGT
>JAPQRN010000009.1:20868890-20880398 GCA_037367275.1 Coranthus polyacanthus
CACACACACACACACACACACACACACACACACACACACACACACACACACACACACACACACACACACACTGTAAATTCTCAAACAGCCGCCTTTATTTACCTACTGTAGAGAGATGCAAGCCTTTACTTAAAGGTCCTGTGTGTAAGATTTAGGAGGATCTAATTACACAAATTGAATATAATATGTGTCATTGTGTTTTCATTAGTGTATAATCACCTGAAAATAAGAGTGGTTGTGTTTTCGTTGCCTTAGAATGAATGTTTATATCGACAGAGGGAGCAGGTCTATGCTTCTACAGTAGCTTCGAGCCAGAACGGACTTCCACTTCTTCTGACTCCTGTTTTATTTATTATTAGTGTGGACCAGAGTTAATATTCCCTTAACTAAAAAGCCCAGAATGGACAAAACAAACACTGGCTCTGAGGAGGGACTTTTACCACCGTAGAGGGGGGCTGAATTCAAGGAAATCGGTGAAATCTTCCCAAACTTCACCGCTAGATGTCACTGAAGATAACTCCCTGGACGTTTAAAAGTCACTCACTAAGTAAACCCATTGGGCTGAAATTTTTTATTTCATGTTAGGCTACTGTCAATTACTACACTGTCCGTGCATATGCACATACAGGAGACAACCGAAAGGTCGGAACCAAAATTCATGTTTTTCTTATATTGTAAACATCTGATTGTTTTGGTTTCACAAAGCACTGGGCGGTCCGTCTAAAACATGAAATCCCAGTGAGTTTAATTAGAATCTCATTCCATGATTTGAATAGTGATATTTTGTCTCCGTTTTGAATTGTACTGATTTGAACACGACATCCCAGAATGCACTTCTCAAATTCTAAAACTCTGAAATAAAATGGACCTCCGTAAGATCGATTGAAAGGTAAGGTCATCAGATTGTCCAACCCTAGTTTCACATCAACATATTAAAAACCTTGCACAACACACGTCCTGTCATCTTCACCTGCTGCATTGACACTTGACCATGGCTGGGTGGACGTGTTGTCAATTCAGCGGGTAGCCTTTACTGGTTGAATGAAGAAAAATGAATGAATAGAGTCATTTCATTGCCATTATACTATTATTATTATGGTATTACTAACAGCAGCATCAATTTCAATTGCTGTCTTCTCATATCCTCTCTCTTATCCTCTCAGCAAATACATGAAAAGTTTTTTTCACATTGACTGTCCGTCCATATTTCTATTAAAAACTCCATCTCCTCCTCTCCCAATGTATTACAGCAGCTGATTTTTACTTCCTCTGGTTATTTTTCTTTTGTTTAAAGGCTTAGCATAGCCTGGCTTAACTTCCTGTAATTGGTGTGAAAGTCTGAACCATCCCAAAAAAAATCCAAAATATCCGTTAGGAGTGCCTTTTCCCAAACTTAGGGTCGGGACTTTAAATCGGTCGTGGAACCTTTTTCATTGGGTCACCCATTGCCTTAGAAGATTAGGTGGAGATCTGGTGACTGAAGGCCATAGGATATGATTCACATCACTTTCATACTCATCAAACCATTTGGTGAGCCCTCGTGCTCAATGGATGGGGACATAGTCATCTGAGAAGAAATCACTCGCATCAGGGATTGTTTCACATTAAGTCTTTCCTAGTGGACTTTTATTAACATGGGTCCATCAAAGGTACAGTAGACATAACACACATACACACATATAGTGTTCTGTGATCAACCGTGCTAATAATTCCAGGATGTATTTGAATGGCTTGCCTTCATCAGGGTACAGTATGAATCTCTATTCCACTGTCCACTTTGTTTAGAGTCCAACATCTACCGAATGTGACTTGTACATCACTTTAAAAGCAAGCTACCCAAACACTCCAATGTTTAATTACAGTAAACTATACTGAAAATGCTCAAAAACAACTTGAAGAGGCACTCAGTCTGTGAGAACAGTTGTATAATAGTTCTGGTCAAAGCTTTGAGAAGTCTAAAGTGTACATTGGAAATCCTGTGTTACAAACTAGTCGATGACATTAGAAACAGAGGAAGATGTGGACATTTCGTTCTTTTGTTAACGTGTCCTTCTAAATTCCGCTGTTTCTTACAGTTTTTCTTGGCTGCTCTGGTGCATTCCTCAGATTAGAATTTCAATTCTCAGAACTCTAAGTTTAAACTCCACATCATCTAGTCCCTTGTGCACATCATAAAAGCAATTTATCATTACTCTGAACAAATAGCGAATGCTTTCGCACATCCATGCAATTGCTTGTATGTATGTCGGCCAAAATATCATACATGTTCTCTGTTGAATAGTCCTGCCCCCCGAAACATTTAGGCATTAGTTCATTGTTTGAGTCATTACATGCAACAGTGTTGGACTAGTTATCATAATCTGTCAAGCAGATTTTATACATTTCTATTAAATTTTTTTTTATAAATGTGTCCTAAATTGATGAATTGGTCTCAGGTGAATCCTAACTTTCACTTAAGTGGGGGAATGTGTTAAGAATTAGATCAACCAATGATCATCCAGTTCCAGTTCTCAATAGCTCAGAGGTGAATCCCCTGAACCTTCAACTGGCAGCATATATAGGCATTCACTGAGCAGAACACTGTGTTACAGTTTATTACACAGCAATGGAAGGACAACAAGGAAATGAGCAGGATCGACAGAGAGACAAAACAGAGGAAAAGGGAGAAGAGGAGTAAGGATGGACAACAATCTATGGAACGTCAGGATGAGACACTGTACTGTAATTTGCACATAAAACTTTTTCCTTTGTGCAGTGCTGAAAAAGACTTGAGGCACAAACAGTACAGTACGGTAAAAACTCCAAATCATATCCAGTGTCTTCCAGTCAATCCTCCACACACAGTAACGTGTAACTTTGTAGTTCTGCAATTGCTATAAAACATAGAAAAAAATGTTGCCATGTGCATTTTCAGTCCATTTTACCAAAAGCCTTGACAGTTTTTATTAGAAAATACCTATAGCGTAAAGTGTTCTATTGACAACATGGTTAAACATTTTGACAGTCTTGTTCATAAACAATGGCATAAGGACTTATCATTCTGATGGTACTGATAGTTTCATTGGCATAAATATTTGCTTTTGACACATAAACTAAGCATTTTGAACAAATTACACACATTTGCAGGTCATCTACTGTGATTTGCAGTTTGCATTGTTTTGCACTTACTGTTGTGCAAACTTTGATGATGATTCAAGAAATGCACCAATGCGGCTGAGAAAAACTGTAATACTTATGATGACTCCCAGCCATTTTAAAGTGAGTCTAGAGTTGACCTCAGCACATCTGGCTGTGTTATTACTTCAAATTTATCTCAACAAAGTGTCCAAAAAGCAGTTTTGGACAACAACATGATCCAGTGACAAAATCGATTCAAATGTAGCTCATCATTCAACCCTCCATTCACTTGTATTGTCAAACATCTGCAGGAAGTGCTACTGTATGTTTTGATAATGTCTTAACAAAAAAGGAAATAGCGGCCAAAGAGAAGTGAATGGAAATAATAACGGAATGGCAACAACATTTCTGTGAAAAAGGGAAATTCAGAGCAGCAGAGCTGGGATGTAACAAAACACAACTCAGAATGTGATCCTTTACACTACAGGTAATCTCACCCCGCTTCATAATACCCTATAATCATGATAATCGTCTCTATTCACCTGTATGAAAAAAGATGGATGAAACTAATAGAAATGTCATATTTCGTCACTATTTCCTCAGTTTCACATTTGGCCGGTGCTCTTTTAATGCTGTCGTCTTGTTGTACCTCCTTCGTACCTGTCGTTATCAGTAATTTCTTTGTATATTTGTATATTTCTTTGTATATTGTAGAGTTCAATGGCAATCAATGGCTCTTTTCCTTCTGTGTACTGTTTGTGTTTTCGTGACAGCCCTACTAGCAACTAGCCACTGTCCAGAGATGACAATTAATGTACGTTTTTGACACTTGAAGAGAAACTAGAGGTTGAAATGTTCCTCTGTGGGTTGAGAAATGTTTATTTTTCTTTCAAAGCTGAAAAAGCTCAAATCAATGCTGCCAAAAACTAACATTGTGGAGATAAATGGCTTATATAGGACCATAAAATGCCATTACTTGAATACAGGCCTTTATCTGAAACTTTGCCGTACCTGGGTGCTATCACAGAATCATTAAAGTCTACATTCAATACATTCAGTCTCAACAATTTCTTTTTTTTTTTTGTACGATACCACTCGAAAAAAGAGAATACTACAGTTGTGGTGAACTTGGCAGCACGCGGGCCGCAAAAATTAAAAATACACCATTGTATGGTGATGTTATGACTAACAAGACAGTGGCTTGTTCATCACCTCTTCTCTGGCAGGAATGTCAATAGCGCTCGACACCTACGAGCTCCGCCGCCCTGCTGCTTTGCATCCTATTTTACGCTCACACATTACTTCCAAGAATCCCCACTCCTCTCTCCATTTCCATCAGTCACTCTCTCCTTCTCTCTCTCCATCATCTCCATCCATCCATCTCTTGTCGGAGCCTCTCAGCGGGGCTCGGGCTGTTGTATGCGAGGCATACTTGGGCTGTGGCGTCAGTTTGGAAATGAGGCTCGTTTGCATTTAAACACTCTGCTCTCTGGGCACTTGGTAAACTTGATGAGAGGAGGATGAGGGGAGTCGGAGAGCGAGAGGGGAAGTGGATAGAGAGAGAGAAAGAGAGAGAGAGAGAGAGAGAGAGGGACCAAACAGGAGGAGTAATTGCAACACTAAGAGAGAGAGAGAGAGAGAGAGAGGAACTGAAGAGAGAGAAGGAGAATGTGTGTGGAGAACACTGGCTAATATAAATTCATTATGTAAATCCGCAGCTCAAACAAATTGACAGGCGGGTATTACACCCGAGAGGAGCTGAATCAAGAGCATGAAAGCATTAGCTCCACTCACCCTTGACCTCCAACCTCGACCTGTTCACCGGAGTGTGCCTGTTATGCATACTAACGACTCAGGAGGGGCCGGCCGGACAGTAACATTGCAACAGATTTTCTTTTCGTACAGAGGTAGCAGGAGACGAAAAACCTTCATCCTACATCTATGATGGAATGTAAACTATGCTGAAAGGAAAACACTGGAGAGGAGCGTTTTCTCACTGAAGTAGACCCACATCATAGATACCGTCTACAAAAGCTGCCGCTTGAGACAATTCTTTCTTCCAATATCTGAAAGAAATATTTCAATTTCGGCCCCCCACAAAAATCAGCAGTACAGCAAGCCTGCAGCAGAGAAAAGCTGAGGTTATGATGCAGAACTCTCCCATAAGAGAGAAACAGTGGCTGTGTGCCACTCTAAACTTTCATTTATACCAGTGGATAACAAACTCAACTTCACCTGCAAACAAAATGTTTGCTTTCTAATTTTTACCTCACCTTTCGTAATATCTGCACATCCTCTTTAAACAAAAAAAACCAAAACAAAACACAGATTCTCTAAAAACTCCAGAAAAACAAAAGAGAGGCGAGAGGTGACCGTGGCTCCAGTGAGGCTGAAGATGACATCCGATCAAAACCTATCTCTGCATGATGCTCTACACACAACCATCACAACAGCCAGCAGCACTCCGCTGAGTTCTGGGGTGACACGGCATGAAAAACCACAGAGGTCATTGTTTGCTGGTGATTATTCATGTGCGTATTCATAACTTCAAAAGCGGTATGACATTATAAGGGACAATACATTACTTGGACATTAATTATGAAAAAGGGCAGAAGAAAAAGTGCCATTTGATGTAAATTAAAAGGCCTGTGAAAGCCAAAGTTCTCTGTGGCACAAACTTTTAGGTCTGTGCAACAAATAAGTCTTCATTTTCCATTCATTCAAAAACCTTAGTAGAATGTATGTAATGTATTCTTTTCAAGGGCACACTTGAAAAAACGACCTTATAAAATGATCTCGAATAGGTAAAAGCCAAAGAGATATAAGTTTTATAAATCACAACTTTGTGTTATGCACATCATTGAAAACATTAAATACTTTATGGGACCAAGGCTCTCATTTTTTCCTTTCCTTTCCTTTCCTCCCAACAAAGTCTCCTTGGGTTGTGACCCATTCTTTGGGAACGGATGCCTTACTGTAACTCTGCGATTGCACTTGTTACCAAATAAACAGTCTATTTAGAAAATTCTCAGCACTTAAAGCTTAAGAAACAACCCCAATAACACTGCTCTGATTTGGAATTTTAGAGATGTGCATCATTTTGGAGATGTGTTGAAGTGCACTCAATCAGCTAGACACTCCACCACCCTTAACGCTGACCAGTCCATCACAAAATGAAATAAATCAAGCACATCTTGTATGTTAAACCCTCATGAAAATCCCCCAAAAAGGATTCAACAATCACGTTAGCCACCTCTGCCAGATGTCCCCTTTTACACTCAACAGGCGGTCTGCCTTTGGAGTTGACCATATGGAGGGACAGGAGTTCAAGTTGTCGCCGTTAAGCAGTGGTGTGACGAGGGTGATGGCAGTCGCGGTCTTAAGCATCTGCAGCTGCTGTCAGCTTTAATTGGCCCGGCAGACTTACAGCCAGGCGCCACTCATCTCTGACCTGAGCACTGCCGGAAAAACCATTAAACGGGCTTCAAAGACTGTGGCCGGGTTTAGGAAGTGAGGGTGAAAGACAAAGAAAAGGACTGAGAGACAGCAAAAAATGCAGCAATAGAATGGAAGAACAAGAAAGCGGGTACAAAAAGAAGAGGGAGGCCCTGATGAACTTGTTTATCCAGTGATTTAGCCCATGTTTTTCATGTTGTGTCTGCTCCGAGTAAATCCTTTAACCACATGGAAACCGGGCTGCTGTACAGAGAGCCTGAGGACAACAACTGGACTGCTTCACTAATCTGAATCTCAATGAGCTGGAAATCCCTGCCATCACTTGCACTCTCGCTTTCACACAGACAAAACTGTTTTGTTTTAGAAAATTGTGGACCTAACACCGGCAAAATTGAAAATTACACTTGCATTCATGCTGATTATGGAGCTTACTAATCATCAGTGTATTTTCGTGTGATCTCTGGCTCACTGGTTGATCAGGTGCCTTTACCCATTAAATAATATAAATTACACATATCCATCCACTGTGTACGACTGCAGTTCAACATAACAAAAGACAGTGTGAAAAACAACAACCAAAATGTAACGCTCTGTAGTTTTGTTATGTTCTGAAACTTCCCTTTCACTATTGAGATACATATTTTATATATTTGACTTCCATTCAGGTCACTCAATCAGTCAGAGGGAGGGAAGGGTTAAGGCTGAATTGTGTTATAGCACAATGAAGCTGGGGTAGAGACGCAGATGAATGTTTACCTCCACCAGGGGAAAATGTATTTGCCCCCCTCTATTGATTTGTTTGCGCGTCTGTCAGCAGGATTATGCAAAAATTACTGCACCAATTTCCATGAAACTCGGTGCAGAGTAGGGCCTTGGCCCAAGTCAAATCCATATAAAAGTTTTTTATATTTCCTCGAGCTTTTGAAATCTGTCCATTTCTTTCCTATCTTTTTTCACACTCTCTTCTTTTGCTCTTGCATACTTTTGGTTGGTTTTTGTATACATGTATTGTATGTCCAATTTATTCACACATACTTTTGTTATTCCCCTTTGCTCCCCTTCTGCTGCCCTTTTTACCCCCAACATGTCTCTTTTCAAATGTTATCTCTTCATTTTTTTACGTCTATTTATGTTACGTCCCTTCTGTCTTGTTCAACTGTGTTTCTCCAGTGATATTAAAGTGCTTCCAGTCCTTGCACACTGTGGTCAGTAAGCCAACCTCTTATTACTGTTGAATAGCTGCCTGGTTCAATTGAATTACAGGAGTGTGGGGCCTTGGCGGATGTATGCACTTTTAGAGTGCATTTCTAGTTTAAGAATGCATGGCCAAAATGCTGTTTTTATTCAGTGTTAAGCTACTGTCAGAAAAACATAATGCTTATGCTTTCCAATAAGCAGGAAGTGTTATGTTCAAAGCTTTTTAAGATGGTCTCTAAAACAACAGTCAGTCAATATTGTTAAATATTGCGTTTATGAATATATAAAGAAACACTATAAAATGTGCTGTTTTGTACTGAGAGATTAAGGTTGTGGGGTTATGATGAAATACTTTATTTTACAAGGATTCTTGTAAAAGTATTTCTGAAAAGCTGTCTGTGATGTATGTTTTATATGTATGACTATTCCAGAACCTCATAAACACATGCTGTGTTTAGTAAAAATGATTCTAAAAAGATAATAATGGTGTTCTTTTATGCTGAAAGGCGGGATTTAATAAAGTCACATACACTATTATGCCTAATTGACAGACTGCAATAAAATGAAAATGGAAACCACCCATTAGTACCTTGATGATTGTGCAGCGGTGTTATGGAACATGTTTTCGTTTTAATGGCCTTACACTGAAGCACAGATCACAAATATAGACAGATATACAATTGCACACAAGCTAATGTTTTCCAGGGATGCCTGTGGTCTAGAGGTGACCAACCCCCTAACCACAGCGAGGATCAACTCATCATCCATCCATACGCCATCAGTGCCTAAACCCAACGGTACCATTCAATTAGCAGCACCCTGCAGCTACACTCATTTGCTGCCTAATTGACCTCTGAGTCGCAGTGGAGATCAAGTCCTGGCAATGACAACAGCTGCACAGAGTGAGACTCTGCCACGCTGACACCATAATTACACAGCGAGTCACCCAACATGGGCTTTAGGGTCAAAAGTGGATGAAAAAGAAAGATAAGAAGGCAAGAGAAGGAGGCAGAGGGGGTAAGAAGAATAAGAAATGGATGAGGAGGGAAGGAAAGATGGAGAGAGGAGATAAAAAAAAAGAGGAAAAGGGAGGAGAGAAGACAGCTGACCGGAGGCTTGTTCAACCATGAGATTAGGCTAAGCGATGAAAAGCAGGGAGGAAATAGAGACAGAGACAGTTGGAGAGCCTGGGGTAGTAAAAAGGCACAGAGGACAGATGAAAAATGCTTTTTAAACTCTTTTAAGTGAAGGCTGGGCGAGAGCAGAAATCAGGATAATATGGTTCTACGATATCTGCGGTGAACACTAGGACAGGAACAGCCAATGGGCCGGATCTAATACTGAGTCTGATAAATAGTTCCAGCCTCAATCACCGCAAACGGCTGAATCCGCCTGAGGTTGAAACATCAAATTAACGTTGGTGTCTGGACATGTCAGCTATATAAAGGATAGCATCGCTGCAGCTCTTAAAAACATAAAACAAAGTAATCTAATCTGGTAGACATATCACAAAGCCTGACAATAAAAAGCACTTAACAGAAACTTCAGAGATCATACATGAAAAGAAGGGAATTTGGAATAGTTTAATCCAGGATGCTGTGAAGTTGCTCTGCCCTGATATGAGCTCTTTTTTTTATCAATGTTTAATTTGGACTTCAGAATAAAGATATGCGACGGTTATGCGACGGTTTAGCTGCTCATCAATATCCAAGAGGTTAGAAACTGATCTGGACCTCATTTAATACCTTTTTTCATTGTGATAAGAATGAGTCAATCTGAGCCTTTTTGACCCAAAATTAAAGAAGAGCCGTCAAGTTCACAAGTAAAATCAGTGTAATGTTTGTAATTCAACAATTTGTATTTTGCTAAAATTAGCTAATTTATTAATTTAATTAGCTGCTACAACTGTATAAATGTAGGACAAGACCAATTATGACTAGAGAAATCCATTATTTTATTAAGATTAACAGCCCTTTTCATTTGGTTGCCTGTCAGTGACATCGTTTCCTCTTTACTAACGTTAATGTAAGTTAGCTATTCATTAGAATCAAATGACAGAATGCAAAGATAACTTCACTAAACGTAATGTGAATGATACTGTAATACATTATCTCGTCTGTAAACATAATTTCTGCTTGAGTCCCATGAGATTTTCATTGGCAATGATGTGAAAACAACTCCTATGATCCCACACTTCACTACTTCACAATGCTATCTACTATTATGTCTTTCATTATTGTTTTGATTGAGAGACCCCTAGTGGCAAAAATGAAACGAGTTTTTTAATTTCCTGATGTTGATGTTCCCGACTGCAACCAAATGAATACCAAAATACCAAATGGTAGTTACAGTTGATAATGCACTCATGTTAAAACTGACATGAAAATGGAGTGCCGACAAAATAATTGCAAGTCAAGATCTACAGTCTACGAGAACGAGAAACTCCCCTCCTACCATAAATATAGGCAACACGCAGTAACCTTTCTCAGAAATGGTATGTCTCAAGAAAAAAAAAAACCTCATCACTGCAAATGTGTTAAGGCTATCAGTGGTTCACAACAGCACTGTCTAAGACACTCAGGCAGTCTGGAATGGAGGAGTAGTCAATAATGAGCCTTCACAGAGTTATGAATCTCACAAACGGAATCAATCAGCGAGCCCGAAGGCTTGCTAGATGCTATTGAAGTGCAGTTCACTCTGGACTGGGATCAATGGCTAAGCTAGAGTTGACCATCGATCCCAACCATCCTCTGGTCTCCTTCCCTGTCCCCTCCTCACACTTCAACAGAGCCTAACAAGGTAAGAAAGCCGAGGCAAGTTGGGCTGAAGTGAAAAACGGCAGCATGTAGTGTTCACCCCTTGAACTTTAATGAAGCCCAATCTTAAAAACTTACAGGTTCTTTGAGGGCTAAATGATGCTTTAGACAGCCATTACTCTTTTAGACCTCTAAATGGATCTCCCCTGCTACCTGGAGAAAGTTGCAGCTATTGTAATAATCCGCTTGATACTCTGCTCTTACCGCTATTTAGTGCTTCACCACCTCCATTGACCTGGAAAAGTTTTTTTTTTTTAAAAAACAACTGGGATGGGACATGGTGGCTGTGAAGGCAACAACATTTCCTACCTAGTGAAACAGTGAATGATTGTGATCAATATCAATTTTTAAGTCTGATTTAAAACAGTTGTTTGGTGCCCATACGAACATTACTTCACAGGCTCAAAATTATTCTGACAAAGACAGTACTCTTCCTACACTGTTTACCCAGCTAATAAAAATTAATATCCCACTAATTTTCCTGTTTACATGCAGCTGTTCATACTTCGATTAATGATGCCCTAAAATGTCATTAATCATGGCAAAATATAGAAAAGTGGCTCAAGCCTCTTGAGCCATTTTGCTTCTTGGCGTCAAAATGCAGGGTTTTCTCTGCCACTGTAAGATTAAGCATTTATGCTCAGCACCTAAGATGTAGAAACAGGAAACCCCTGCTGAGATTTCTCTACCACTCTGTAGAGAAAAGATGTCATATAAGCCCCAACAGACACTGTTTATTTTCTGGAAATAAGCTTTTAAAAGTGAGGGTCAAGCACTATTCAAATTGTGTCATCAATGAGCCGATTTGTTGATATTTTGCAAAAACTGTAATAATTAATATGGGTCCAAAACTATGCAAAAATGCATATTTATAGTCATATAACAACAAAAAAGAGACACTGTGGCACCTAAGGCCACAGTG
>JAPQRN010000009.1:20883261-20895915 GCA_037367275.1 Coranthus polyacanthus
TTTCTTTCTTTCTTTCTTTCTTTCTTTCTTTCTTTCTTTCTTTCTTTCTTTCTTTCTTTCTTTCTTTCTTTCTCTGCGTCTCTCAGGCATCACCAGAAAATATGCTCCGGCTCAGAAAATTCATTGTACAGCTTTCCCATAACACCATCCGCAGACACTTACATTAACATTCGCTCTAGACAGCTAAATATTTTAAGTACCCGGCTCAGGATTCTATCCATTGGAAATGAGTAGCCCACCACCCCTCACTCCACCCCACAAAAAAAAAAATTGTTCCCAGTGCCTTGTGGAGGGAGAAGAAAGGGTAGACACAAAGAGAAAAAAGGGAGATAAATTTACAAAACAACAAGGTTGGAGGGGTTTGAGGTGAAGCGCATTTGAGGTAGGGAGATTGGGGAGGTGGGATGAATGGAGGAGGGAGGATGTGATGAGAGGAAAGAGATGGAGGGGAAGGTAAGGAACTAGCCACACACACACACACACACACACACACACCACACAAATACAGAGCCAAGGATGAAAGTGCTGCTGTAAAAAGTTTTCCCTCTCCTCCTAAAAGTTGTTGAAAGAGAACGCTGCAGCACATCAAAGTGGCCTGGCAGACAGCCATCGGAGCCCATTGGTGTCCTTCACCCTCTCTCTCTCTATCTCTCCCTCCATCTCTCCCTCCATCTTCCACTCTCTGTCTCTCTCTCTCTTTTTCTCTGTTTCCATTGATCGTGACGAGTCGAGGGAACACTCTCATCTCGTTCCCTGGACAGGGCTGCTCAGCGGGAGGCAGAAGGAGGCGGTTGGTGGGGGGGAAAGGTGCGTATGAAAGCAGCAAAGAGATTCAAACAAAAACTGCACGGAAATAGAAAAGTGGAAAACTTTAGACAAAAGCCTGTAAAATAGCTATAGGTATCCTTAATGGTGCATTTATCTCAGTGTGTCGCGACACTGCAGATAATTCATTAAGGTTTGTGTTTTTATCCTCAGAGGTTAATTTTACTCCCTATATACTATAGTGCCAGTAGTGAAAAAAGAGTTTTGCAGAGTTGGTCAAACTCCAGCTTTAACAAAGTACTGTGAAGAAGTAGCCTATTGATATGAGGACTGGCGGGCGGCGACCATGAACAGCCTTTGTTGCATGTCATCTTTCTATCCTTGTCTATCAAGGTTCCACCTCTACCCTTCTTCTACCTTTGCACTCATCCTTTTCATCGATTCAAACTTCAGTCAGACAACAGTTAAAAAAAAAAAAATCAACAATACAGCAGCTCTGTTTTCTGTGTGAAAATTAGGTTTCAAACCAAATACTAGGCTTTGTGGAGGTACAGGCAGGCACACAGTCATTTCTCTCTGTCCAGTCGTTGATGACTTCGGTCTGTCCCATCCCAATTAGCACATTTTATAACTGAGGCATCATCCATTCATTTGGCCTGCTCTGCTCTCTCACCACATCTGCCTGCTACAGATCTGCGAATCATCTCCTCCCCAGCCTCCTCCTGCATTAGCACATTGTTTTCTTTGTTCATATTGTGTTAATTCATTCAAATGTTTGAGATCTCAGGGGACGTCTGCGCTTGTTCAGATTATTTCCGAGCATCACTGGAGCAGAGTCACTGTCAAACACAAATGTATGTCAATCAGTTATAAATGGTTAAATCTGACATTAAGTGTCTGCTAATAATGTCATTGCGTCGGAATGACTGCAATCCAGTAAGGCCTAGACTGAGTTTTGATCAACATCTTTCTCCTTTCTTTTACACTGCAATGAATGGCCCTTACTATATACTGTGTCTGTAAATCTCTTGACAACTAAACTCTTGATTGGTTGGTGAATTGCTGAGCAGAAGGTCAAAGATCACTTCATGGTGTCAAAAATGGTAAAGTGACTCTTCAAACTCACTTCAACACTTAACCATTAACCTCACTTAGACTTGAACCGGATTTGGAAAAGTGCTTACTGAATGACATCAAATGTAAAGATAACCTATTTGTGTAACCTCACATTGAATAACACCAGAATCCCCAAGGTTATTAGAAGATGTAAAGAGGCTGATAGAAAGCAGCAGATCTGTGACCTTTTTACTGACAGCCACCTGTGTGATGAATTACATATATTGAGTGAATGAGTTCTATAGAGAGTATTCCTACATTACATGCCTATATAAATATATAGTACTACAGATCTATCTTTAAATATATTTCATTATACATTAAAAGAAAGATAGACCAAAGTTATTGGAAAGCTAAGTCTGTTGGACTGCCATTGGCTGACTATTTCAGTCTGCATTCTCCTCTCCTTCCAATAATATAGCAACTACACTACACATCTTACACATCACATAGTCGATGTCGATAATCGATAGTCATTTTACATGGTCTTTATACCTTCATGTTTAGCCAAAGCATCACTGCTTCATCCTTTGTCCATGAGAATTGTGACTGAGCGACTACACAAGTGGAAGGACTTGAAACTGCTATGGCACAATTTTTTTCCCTTTTTCCAGAATGATGACGGTTCAGCCAGACCTTTCTCCAGCAGTGGCACATCACTAAAACCAAGTGGGGTGATAGGTCTGACTACGTGAGACCAGCTAAGTGCTTCAAGAAGAATGTGTTATCTTTGGTTAAGTTATTCAATTTGTACTTGCCAGTTGCCATTGTGCTGCTCTGTTATGTTTACATTTTTTGTTTGTACTTCACAATGTGCAACCCTGAACCCTCAAAGAGACTCCAAGTATGAAGAGAAATGAAAGCAGGTGGAGGAGAGTAAGCGCGGAAAGAAACAAAGGTTGGACCTGTGACTATATGGACAGTTTGATGATATGAAGTACTCACAGTTAAAGATGCCCGGTGGAGGGTGCTGGGTGACCACGGGGCAGTTCTCCTCATCGCTGTTGTCCCCACAGTTATTCAGCTGGTTGCAGATCAGCGAGCCCAGACGCAAACAATTCCCATTGGTGCAGTGGAACTTGCACTCTGCGGAGCGAGGAAGAAGAGCAGAAATATTTCTAAGCACAACTATTTGAAATGATAAGTTCTCTGAATAGAGCTGCTTTCACAGTCTGAATATCAGGGTTGAGGCGACAGTACAAACATTGTAGCTGATGTTCCCTTTTGCATCCAAAGAGGACAAAACGCTGTGGTTATTCAAGGACTTTAAGTCATTATTACTTGTAAGGAATGATAAGAATTACTGATCTTGTAGTTAAAAGACTACATCTAATGTGGATTTTTTTCTGGTAAAAAGTCTCAAATGGGCCGTGAAGCCTTAAAAAAAGAGGCACAAGTAACCAATTATTGACAGTTAAAATAAAAATATCAACATTTTGATGAAAAAAATACATGGTTGTAAGAGGTATTCATGGGAAGAAAAAAAATAGAAAAAAGGCGAGTTAAAAAAGTACACCCACACACATACACCAGTGTCACTGCATGCAGGCTCATTCTAAAATGTGTAAAAGCACCGATAAAGTGTGCGGACCACAAAATGCTCTAATACTGAGCTGTTATGTGCAGTGCTTCCCGTTATCTACGCCTCAGAATGCGCAAGGTCAGGTGAAATGATTTTTTTTTTTTTTCACCTGTAAGCTCAAACACAAAGCAGAGTTAATGTGTTGAGTTCACACAGAAACAAGGTCAGACAAAAGTGGTCTACCGTTCAAAACAACAAAATAAATAAACAGCTTTTCAAATGGGCCTTTGATGTGCTGCTGCCCCGAACGGTAATGTGCTTCTGTCACGGTTATTACCAAAAAAAAAAACAAAAAAAAAAAAAAAACAAAAACACAAAAACGCTTCTTTTGCCCTAAATATTAATACGCCTGATTAGCTCTATCTGGTTTCAATGTGGAGGAAAAAACCTATAAATGTAAAAGTATATTATATATAATGTAAGAGTAATTATATATATTCTGGAGGGGAATGAATAATCATGCCTAACTTTAATCATAATATGTGAAAATAACAACAACAAAGTGTTTGATGCACTGGAAAGCAAGGGCATGTTGTATGCCCTGGAGTGTGGTGTGTGGTTTAGTGCAGCTGTTCTCGGAGAGCTGAGCCCACCACGACTCCATAAAGAGAGTCTCTGCAGAGAAGGGAAAATAAATTAAACTAAAATGATAATGCAGTTATTTATTCTAAAAAGCTTAGCAAGAAGCTGAGCTGACGGCAGGCATGTTCAGGATACGTAGGGAGTTTTTCTACTGTAACTGATCACACAAGTCGTCGTTTTTTTTAAAGGTAAAAAACAATCCAAGTCATTTTTTCATATCAGTCCATTAGGCGGGGTTTCCAAAAAATCTAGATAAATAATAGAAATGCTTGCTTTGCTCAAAGTCGGATGTATTTGACTGACAGCGTTGGTATCCAAACAAAATAAACATTTTCCCGTGAGTTCGACCTGTTATGTTAATACGGAACAAAGTCTATTATTGAACTCAAAAACTAATAAAAAATGTGATTCATATTTGTCAAACATTAATGAAAGAAGAACCTGGTTCTTATGGATTTGAAACAGATTGTATGTATTGATGATAAATACATACACCTGGTTGTGTATATGTTTATATAAACATTATGCATTTAAAATGCATTAGCTTCGTTAGTGGCATCTCTTTCTTACTTGTTTCATTCATGACTGACTGACAAATATGAATCACATGTATTGTTTGTTTGTATTAAAGCCATGTAATACAAATGGATGGAAATTTTACATGCAATTAAAATAAATGAAAAGGCCTAAAATCGTTTTATGTTTGTTGCAGATAATATCAGAATTAGCATATATATTGGCTTGTAAGTTACATGAAACATCAGTACAAATATGCCCATTCTAATCAGGCATAGCTATTTAAATGTAAAGGATTATCAAAAATGTTGCATAAATTGACTATGAGTATGTGTATCAGTCCCGAAAGTCCAGTAGCGTTTGTGTTGTAGTATTAAAGGAACCGTGTACCATTCTTGACATCCAGTAATACTACGGAGCCATGATTTTATGTACATGAGTGTACACTTGATGCATCACAACTCCTTTTCATAGGATTCAAAGTAGGTGGTGTTTAGGTGTTAAGAAACAGAAAACACAATATTGTCACAAAACAATAGAACGAGAAGGCATCTGGCTAGCAAGCATGGCTGGAAACAATGCAGGATTTAACATATTTTAAAAAGAATCAGCTTAACAAATGTTTCCTGAGGGCAGAAATACATTCTATAATTGTAAGTTGTTAAGGATGCGCGGAATGCATTTCGGGGAAAAATTCAGAATACAAAGACATAACTGTGTTTTTTTTACCAGAAAAAACGGTACTGTTGTCATTCCTGGCATTTATATAGATATGCTTTTGAGCTCACTTTAGTGTTGTTTTCTCCTCTTGAGTTTCCTAAACCAAGGTGCAACACAAGAAATAAACTTTCCAACGAATCCTCCAACCTGAGTGATCGTACGTGTCATTTGTCCCTACTGTATGATATGATACATGGGAACATCTCCTGAATTGTGTTTGGTTTAGGAACAAAAACAACTTGGTTAGTGTTAGTGAGAAATGACAGAAGCTATGTCCACATGAATAGGTTTTGGTTTGATACATTTACATCTGGTGTCCGCCACCTTTTGGAACTGCTGCTGCCCCTGTTTTAGTTTAAAAACTCAGACATCCACATTCTTGGCCTTACCAGTCACCACTTATCCTTTCCTGATTCGTCACGCCCCTTTCATGTGACCCTTTCTGGTGGAAAATAAGACGTCGCCTTTAACTACCAGCTTCTAATTCAATTTTTATGACAGCTGATTCTGTCCTTGTTGTCTCTGCTAGCAGCTATTGTGCAGTTAAATTCTGCTTTTTAACATAATAGCTGCTGTTTGAGCAATTTGTGTGCAATGTCCAGCGACGTTATCAGGTCCCCTCATCATGTGATACAGTGGAAATCGCTTATAGTGATCACAGTTATAGTGCTCAACTTCTTATATGGATCGAAAAGCCTGGGATAGAATCACTCCTGTACAAATGCTGTTTAAATAATTTGTTTATAGTGTTCGTTTTGGTTCTGCGTTCATGTCATATTCTTTGAATGATAACTATGAGCCAATGAGTGGGGAAAACCTGTGACACTTGTAATTCGGAGTCGGAGATAACAGGTATTTCACATCATTACAACAGGTAACAGGTACCAGTATATCTGTATCTGCCTGTATTTACCGTTACCAACAGCTTAAGGTGTATAATCCCCGTTATCGCTATAAAACTGAGTATTAGATCTACAGACGACTGACAAATTAAAGGTGCGGTTATAGTAATCGTCCTCTCCTAGTGATCAATTTGACCCAGACAGGCGTGATCACTATAAACGGTACCCACTGTATGTGTTTGAGGTGTGTTCAAATGTTTGGAGATTATTCCTAAAACTTTGACAAAACACTTGTGTGGATGGAGATCAGAGTGGATGAAGCCTTAGAAGACCTTAGTTGCCATGGTTATAACAATAAGCACACTTTTTTGGTCAGTCACAGATAAAAGAAGCATCACTGACTGTCGATTTGAAATGGGAATTTCCATTTGCATTTGTAAGTTTGGAAATACTGATACTTTTGTATCCATCACAATACACTGGAGAGGAGCAGAATTCAATTTGTGGTTTTCTGTTGTTTTAAAGAATGATATGTGGACTTTCAGACAGCAACGTGTTTTTACTGAAACAATATCCTGGTTGCTCGGGATAATTCACAAACCACACTGTCAACAGTTGTCGCTGTTAGTTTTCCCTTTAAATAACAGTTTCTAATGGAAACTGATGACAGGCCTGTGGATTATTTGGAATAACCACATCATTGTTTCTGCAAGGACACATTGTTTGAGTATCGATTTACAACATTTAGTCACATTGCAACTGAACACCAGTCAGAACATTGCTTATGCGTGTGAACAGGTCAAACTGGGGAATCACATGAGGTGAGAGAAAGGGCAGTGTTGAAAAATGCAAAAAAAAAAAAGGGGGGGGTCCCTTTACAAAAGAGCACAAATCTCCACCAAGGCCAACAGTCCATGACCTCTCCTTCCACAATATTATTAAATAACAAACAAACCACAAATTATGACCTATATTTTCCTCCTTTTTGTCAGTTGGTGCCACTGGTAATTATAACTGACTGTTAGCATGGTAACGGAGGTAGTTAAACAGAAGTAGTGAATTTGTCACTTGGTGCCAGTTGGTGTTTTTTTTATATTTATTTAAATGTTACCTGTGTAAGATACATGTTATTTTAAACAGCTGTAAGCAGAGATAAAAAGGACAGGAACAGCTGTAATTCTGTATCGATGTCGAAATAACAGCTGGCAGTCGAGGATGATTATGATTTTCTTTTGGAAAGGGTCACTTCAATGAGTCAGGGAAGGATACGTAGTTACTGATAAGTTCCTGTCAGGCAGGGAATGCAGGTATCTTTGTCGTCGTTAATAAGTCTCAGTTTCTGTCCATCCACGCTGGAAAACTATCTTGTGAGTTTACAAACTGAAACAGGGTCAGCAGCGTTTCCAAAAAGTCTCTGTTTTAGGGACAGTGGAGGAGTGTGGACGTGAGGTGTAAACACCAGAACTTATGCATCGTAATATAAAAACGTCTGAGTGTGGACCTTAGACTGTGTATAAGAAGTGGATGGAGCCACAGTGACATCTCCCATTGGTCTTTGAACTGCTGTTCGAAGCCAAGAATTTGTGTATTTGGAGCCGGAGGGGCCATATTTGGACAAAAGGGCAGAGCTGGGGGAATGCGAGGGGTGATGGGTGAGCTAATACAACGCTAGTTTACTGACACATTAAAACGGTAGACTTCATCAAACATGTGACGGTCTTGTTGGTGTAACCTAGTAACCACAGCTGCAGTCGAGCCGTCTGTCAAGAAAAAATACACTTAATGCAAAAAGAAGCACTGAAAGTCTGACTCGGCAGGTGAACGAGCTGTCAATCACATATGTCAATCAAACGCAAAAAAAAAAAGAGAACAAGACTAGAATGACTTGTGGAAAAACAAAAAAATATGAGTATTTCAACAGAGATGGAAGTCTGTGGGAGCCAGGGCTTTTTGGAGCCAGTATCTAGTGGCCATCAGTGGTATTACATATTAAGATACTTTTTTCAAGCTACATACTTTGCCCTTTGGTGTAGACAGAAAAATTCCAGTCCTTCTTCCATAGACAAACAAGAGTGATAACATAACCTCCTTAATGCAGCTAAAATGTCTCCATCTTTCATAAATGTATAACTAAAGCAGAAGTAGCACTAAACTCTGGATCAGGCATGAGAATGTATCAACCCACTCATAAATATTACTGCAATAGTCATACAAAATGCAATAGTGGAAATGGATTAAACAAATATAAAACACCATGGAAATGTATGCATTATATACATATTTTCTCATTGTGTCAAAAAGTAAAGCATAAATATTTTTGGAGATTAGATGAGCCTCATAATCAGAGAAAACTGACAATTCAGTTTTCACATAAGGCAGAGTTGAAACATGGGTCAGAAACAGGATCTGAACAGAGTGTGGTGTGTAAGTGTGGCAGGAACTGCAGTCACACACTTTCACACTGAATAATAAATAGTTTGGGGCTAATACACAGCCACCCTTAACCAACTTTGTTAAGCATTTCATTACAGGCTACATTTTTTTTACTTATCACAATATCTGGAGCTCGCCCTGACCTCCAAGAGGATCTGGACCCCGGTACAACTACACAAACCACAACCACTGGCCATTGAAAGTGAAGCATCCACTGTTTCCACTGTTTTTATTAAACACACTTTAATAACTACTTAATTTAAAGTAAAGCAGAAAGTTTCCACAACTCTTATTTATCACCGGCAACACAATTATTTCTGTAATTAAAACTTTAACAAATAATTACTGAGTGTTTAATAATGGTGTTGTGAAAAACGCTGCATGTCATCTCCATGGATTTTTTCAGAGTGGGAAAATTGTTTATCTCAGACTGATCATGCAGAGTGAAGAAAAGCATCCTCAAATAACTGAACAAAAAAAAATCATTCATAAAGCAAAGGACATCACCACTGTTTTGAGATTTGAAACAAGATAACACCTGGAAACCCAGAGAAACAGACCATAAAATGATAAAGGCTGACATATTCTGATCATTCTGATTATTCCCATAGTGCACTTTGAGTCACACACTCCCTACCAGGTAAATACCTACATGTTCCAAAAACCTTGCACTCAATTCATACCAAAGGCTTTCTTTGTAAATCTGTCTCCAAGCCAGGAGGTGTTTTCTCTGGAGTTGTTCTCTTTTCCTCCAAAGCCATTACCAGGACTCCAGACTGTGACCATTTAGTCGAATTTAGCTACCATTTTTGGAGACAGTGTGCTATTAAATTTTATAACTAGGAGCACCAGTGCAACTTGCAAACATCAGCAGGGGAGCTTGTGTAGAAAAAGGCAAAGACCTAGTTTTTTCCAACATGGCACAGAGATCTTGCAAAAAAAAAGAATGCCAAGTATTGGTGATGCCAAACAATTGTGTGGTAATCTAAATTTGACAACTCAATTGTTGCACAACAACAGCATAGCAAAGAAGAAGACGCAGAAGTATGCTTGATAATATAGTTAATACTCTTATGTATTTGTATCTACTATGTATCTATAATCGACTCAGTGCAACAAATAGGATCAGTGATGTGAAATATTTATGATTTTTTGACAGTGGAGCTCTCCGTCATGGAATAATAAGCCAAATGGGGTTACAGGTACAGGTCGACCAACAGTGGATTTTTAAAATCAGACAAAATAGCGATAGTTTGGAGCAGGAAAAGGCCAATTAATCAGCTGATTTTACCCCCAATCACATCTAAGTCAAACTCATCAGTAGTTAGATAATGAATTAGATAAATGAATAAACTTGGGTCACTGACGTGAACATCAAGCTCAAAGTAATTAATCAATAAATCTATGAATCTGAATTCATCAGTAATACAGTTAAGATAGAAAAAATATGAATGTGCTGCATTACATGCTGATTTAAGTTATGCTCTAAATTTGGTACTTATTCTCCCACTAATGGCAAAATTCTGCAGCTCTGCACTATATAGACACTCATCATTAGTGACTAGTTAACTTATCCTGATGGGTAAAATTGGTGGGCTGCCCCTTGAAGCATGACTTAAAATTGTTTGCACATAAGTGCAAACATAAGTGCAAGTCTGTGGGAAGTTTGTGTTTAAGTCTGTGTTGTGCGATTGTTTGTTGACATTAGCAGACTCCACTTCTAAGCTAACGGTAGCTAGAGTCCAATGTTGGTGCTGTGTAGGAACAGAAGAGAGGCACTGAGGCACTCAGGAACGAGCATACAGATTTTTGCAGAAAAGCCGACCTGAGTCCTCTACACAGCAGTGCACAGCCTGCTATTGTGGATGTAGGAAACCGAGCCAGGGAACAGCCAGGGAAGATTATTGGTACATTGGAAATAAAAACGTGATTAACAGCCATCAGTTCATTTTTGCCTTAGGTCCCCAGCCACATTAGCCAGGCAGGATTTGGATGCAAGATCAAAATTTTTATGGTCTGAAGATTTCATAATGTAACCAGACAAAACAATATTAGCTCAGCCAAGTACTGTAGTTTGGATGCTGAACCTTGCAAAATGAATTGATTACGAAAGTTTCAGGGCAGCAGGATCACAGCTTGATCTGTGAAAAAAAATAAGTAGAAGTAAAACAATGAAAAGTACTGATCTGGATTTGATTTACAGAATCATTTCACATATTTCAGAAAATGAGTCCTGCTTCATACATGGATGGTACGTGAGGTCAAGTAATTTGGAGTGATTTGCACAACTCCCACTGAAATATTCAGTGGAATTATTTCTTTGCCATAGTAACAAATCAGCTTTGACTCCTGCACGCCAAACTCATTACTTAATGTGATTACACAGGTCTAATCAACTGCTGCAATCAAGTCTCAGCCACATTCTCCACACTTCTGGTAGAGCTTCTTCTTTCTTTTTTTTCATTTTCTGTCCTTGGCAAAGTAATAGATGGAAGATGGAGGCCAAAAATAATCCTTCACAGGAACAGTGGAAGGAAACATTTTTAATGAAATTCATTAGAGCAGTCGGGGAGGGGTGTGCCGCTGTGTTTTGTTGAAGTTACACACAGACAGTTCGTACCTGCAAGTGCAACACACACTCGCCAGCAAACACCTTGCAGGCCCGTTCCTGGTGCGAGTCCTTCCGATTTGCCCGGCTGGCAGTGAGCGACCTAATGACACTGCACATTTTCTCCTCTTCCTCCCATAACAAGAACAGCTTGTTCTGCTCTTGTCTAGACGGTAGCGAGGGGGGGGGGGGACTCGGAAGCTCGGAACAGAGAGCTCGGAACAGAGATCCGATTCAAAGAACAGACCAGCATGACCGTTCTTTGGAAAGAGCCCTCTCCCCTTCTTCTGAGTGGCAATTAGTGAAGCCTCAGTGACTTGCCCACCCTCTCCTCTCCTCTCCTCTCCTCGCTCTGTCTTTCATTTTCTCTCATCTATTACTCTGATCGTCTGTCTAGCCTCCTCTCTCCATTTCAGACTCATCTCCTCTTCGGTCCATCCTCTCCTCTCCAGCTCTATTACTCTCTATTACTTCAATCTTGTCCATCCCATCTTGTCTTTCTCTCCGTTCCCCTCTCCATCCATTCGTCTCACTTGGTATCTCTGCTTTTACACTCCCATCTTCTGGCCATCCTCTGTCTCCTCTGCTGCTCTTCTTTTTCTCCTCTCCAGCAAAACTCCCATTCAGCTGTCACTTGAATCTTAAGCAAAGCCTTGAAACATCACAAAAGGCAAGGCAAGAGTAAACTTGTCTTCCCCGATGAAAAATGCACAGACACAGACGTACGCAGGTTAATTAGTTTGATTTGAAAATGTGGTGAGATAAATGATTTCTGCAAGTTCTGCCAAGATCTGAAAAGCAGCTTTAATGACATAAAAAAATGAGCAAAATACCATTTAACAGGAACAGGTCGACTATGTCTGACAGCTTATGTGAAAGGTCACAGCTGATAGATATTCTACAAAAGACATGTCATTATTTATTATAAAGTGAATTCATGTTGATATTAAACACTGTTTCTTTTATGTCTATTAATCTATATCCATAGCCATATAAAACATGGTATTACTAAATCAACTGTATCTTCTGAAATCTGCCATTTCCATTACGCAGTTTCCCAACAATTCATCGAAGTAATCAAATCTTATATTTCTGGAAGACATACAGAAACAGCAACAGAAACATTTTTCAAATTATATAATAGAAATGTAAAGTATGAGAATCCACTAAACACTGTAGAAGTTCTAAATATTCTCTTTAATCTTTAAGTTCTATAATTACTATCTATGATTCTATAACTTGCTTCCTTTGACATTTGCCACCTAACGTCAGAGATAACGAAACCAATACAAACCTCCACTAAAAAAACCAAAAGTGGGGTCAACAAACGTGATTTTGAGGAAAACACTGGTGCATCCGAGCTGTAGTTTAACTTCTTAAACCTCATTTTGAACTACGTGCCGTCAAACAAACTTCCATTAATATTACAGTCACTGGATCTAATCGAGGTCCTGAAGTAAATCTTTTTTAATATTCCACATACAGTATTC
>JAPQRN010000009.1:20899169-20912013 GCA_037367275.1 Coranthus polyacanthus
GTGTGTGTGTGTGTGTGTGTGTGTGTGTGCCTCTGTGTCCTTGGGTGTCCGTTTGGATGTGTGTGTGTGTGAACAAATGACAGTCAGTGGGCTGCTGTTGCTGCAGTTGCAGCTTTCAGTCCAGCAGCATTAAAAAGCATTAAAAAGAGGCAGTTTATGGTGTAACATGCTGTGGCAAACAGTAAAGTATGTATGAAGGCAATAAGTGGGGCCATTAAAGTTAACATGGCCCCCTCCATGTCCTTCACTCTTAATGTTCAAGCCGGCCTGTTTTACCGTCACGACAGACAGTCAGTGAGAATCTCAATACTGATTTTTATATGGAGAGGAAATATTATTACTGAGTTGTTTTATCAGAACATCACTTAACAAAACAACCGCACCAAGACTGGATACATTGGTTCTGATTTGTCATAAATGACTTGTGACATTGTTTACTTGTCAGAACATCAACCGACCTACCGACTACAAGGCAAACGTGGGTAGCAACACTGTGTACGTCTCTGAGTAGTTTTATTGCAGGATACACCTCAAACCAAAGGAAAAAAAAATACACTTTTACTCTGTTACATTTGATCTCATTCTTTACTTTGGATTTTACCCATTTGAATTCAGTGCACTTTCAGAATTTCTCCATCTGCTTCAGTACCGAAGCAGCCATGCCCTCACCCTCTGTTTCAGTGAACACGGTCATAACCGAATTGACAGTGACAGTAAGTTAATTATGCTAAAAAGTGACTTTAAACTGCACCTTCATCATCCAGCTAAATGTGAGATAGAAGCCACAGCATTCTTCACAAATATTCACAGTCCACAGAAGCAGAATATTAATGACTTCGGTGATCACCTGGCTTTTTATCTAACACCACCGTCATGTCGGAAATTTGTATGTACCGATTTATGACATGACTGAGCTACACTCGTCTCACACTTACAATTCATCCCATCTCTGTCCAGTGAAAACCACATATCTGTGTTGATTTCGAGGGTTTGTGATAAACTGAAGTATTAAATGTTCCTTTATGGGTTGAGAAAATCCTCCTCTTCTCTATAAAAACCCTCTTGGATTCACTGGAAAATCTACTATGATGCATTGCTGTAGGTTAAACTACCTGAGCTCAACCATAAACATGTACAGCAGTAAAACACAACCTACACATTAATGCACCAGTAATATGAATCCAAAAACATTATCTAACAGTAAAACTCTGACAGGGACCATTTTACTACACAATGAGTACTTTTACTCTCCACACTTTAAGTGCATTTTGGCAAGAGTACATTCTTTTACTTGAGTAATGCTTTGAATGCATAACGTTTACTTGTAGTGGAGTATTTTCCCAGTGTATTAGTACTTTTGCTTAAATAAAGGATCTGAATGCTTCTTCCACGCCTGTTCACAGAAAATCACAGAAAATCCCAACCGCCACCTCTAATTCTATGTTCTCCAGATTCTAGACACTTATGAATTCTCATTATTTTGCAGCAGGAATAGTAGTATGACGTGACTGCAATTTTCGGATAAAGGTGATAGGACTGCATTGTCAGATTTCTTGCAAAAAAAACAAAACAAAACGTGGCATGCAACTACGCTCTGACTCTATGATTGGATTTTTTTTTTGTATAATGCATGAATTTCCCTCTGAGATATTTGACACTCTAGCATCAATAATGTAACTGGACACAGTTTTAGTCGACTTTTTAAATAATTCTGCCACATATTCTTGAGTTTAAATGCTGTTTTACCGTTTGATCTACCTTGGTTTTATTGCTGCATACATTACAAGCTCTCCTCATGCTGCAGATTGTAGCGGTACTAGCAGCTTCTGCATTTCCCATGGTAGCTGTGAATTGTGTTTGTCAGGCTGTTTAATGTCTCCTCGGTCTCCATCACTCTCTGTATTTCGGTCTTTTTTTCCTGCTCTCTGCCCTCCAGCCTGCATCCTTGATATGAGGCGGGCAGCGGCGATGCAGGGCAGTAAGGTAATAAATGTGTTGCAGATGCGTCTGTGAGCCATGAAGGATTGGGGCATCTTTCCAACCTGCTGTCCCTCTACCTCACTCCTCCTCCTCCTCCTCCTCTAACTTCTGCAGTATATTACTCCTCTCATCCTCTTTTCTCTCCTTCCTGCCCATCTCTCTCATCGTCTCCTCTTCCTTTGTCTGCTCTCCTCCTCCTACGCTTGCCCTCTTTTTGACTCTGTCTCCCCTCAATATCTCATCTGTTCTCTCCTTTCCTTTCCCCTAATTTCCTCTCCCCCTTATCCCCTTCTATGCTCCCCTCTCCCATTTCTGGCTCTACCAGGATAATTAAGCATGTCAGGGTTCTGCTGACTTGGCACAATTGACACCCATAAAGAGAGAGAGAGGGAGAAAGATGGAGAGAGAAACAGTGACAGAAAGAGGGAGAAGCAGAGAGAGGGAGAGAGAGAGAGAGAGAGAGAGAGACCTTCAGGCTGTGTCTCTTTCTGCAGTCCAGACAGTGCATCACTATTGTTCTGCTGTGTGTGTGTGTCTGGACAGGAGGTGAAAGTACTTGTGTATGCCTCGGGGAGATGCAGTCATACTATATGGCAGCAAAGTCACACAGTTTTATCGGTGTGTTTCAAATTAAGTTCATGTAAAGGAATTAATGTATAGTGGGGTAATGCCACTCTCATGTTTCACCTCACCTTATGGCAAGAAAGATAAAAAATGCAATTGAACAGAAGAACGTTGCAGATTTTCTACAGCATAGTGCTGCATTCGTGGCAATGGTATGCAGATTTAAACACTGATTATCTGTGCATGAGCACCAGGATCCCGGGTGTGAGGCTCATCCTGGTTTTCATCAAACAAAGATGTAACAATACAAAGTCTTTATTGTCATATGCAGTAATAAACAAGTAATGCAATGAAATTCTTAGTGTGTGTGCACTGTATAAAATCTAACACGTTTCTATAAAACATATAAGAAACATGTACATACATGTGCTACTGAACTTCAATATTTTTATGGCACCAAACAAATTGTTTAGATACTATAGAATATCGAAAAATGGCTTGTTGTTTGATGCCAAATTTCAGTACGAAAGGAGTAAATCGCATTAGTGTCAGAGCATTCAGCATGAACAGACAGCTTTTATAGCTTTTATGTTAACAGACAACTTCAAGTTGTGGTAGATAGATATATTTTTTCCACCCAGGAAAAATTCCAGGGTGCTGAAAAAACTAAAGAGTTGATACAGACAACTTAAGTTAAAATACATTGTGGTTCATAGGTTTCTATTTTTCACGTTATATAACTGCTTTAAATGGACACTCAAGGAGCTGAAAAATAAAATAATAATAAATATTTGTACCATATTGTGTAATGTACTTTTCTTTCTGTTAAAATAGAAAATTGGTGTTGAAAAAGTACCGTTAAGAAACCAGTATCAAAACCAAAGTATCAGTATTGGGTACTGCTATTGCAAATTTTGTGACTACACACAGTGTAATGAACACTTCCGCATGCATACATCCATCATACTCATGATATTGTATCCTAGTATTTACTGATGACTGTGCGCTGTTTGCGTTTTCCATCCTGACCTGACTTCCTCCAATGTATGTGAAACCAGCATCCTGTAGCTTGTTTACTATAGACTTACTTTGTCAGCATTTTAACGCTTTTCCTCTGCAAACTACCAAGTATATTTAATTCTTTCATTACTGAAAAACTCTGAATAAACTCGTCGCCGCCTTTGTCTCCGTCACATGACTTGACGGAAGATGTGTTTGCGCAGGGAGTTGGCAGCACAGTGGGTAGAGGATGTATCCCGATTTCAAAAAGGGGATCCATGTAAATGCATCCTTTCAAAAGTTGATTTGTGGCTCTGTGACTCTGGCCGATTGTCTGTTCAGCTGAGAACATACAAAGATTGGCTAACATGGCTTATTAAATACACCTATAAGCAGCATTTGTCCACTGACTGAGAATGTGACATATTTCAGTGAGTGAAGGACTGAACTAAAATAATTAATCTAATGCTGAGTAAGTGAATCCAAGTCATCTTGTTGTACAAATATCGTATTTTATTGATCTGCACAGTTGTGTAATGTTTTATTTATTGAGGCCCATTAAATGTACCCTGTGGAGTCTTTGAACACTACAGAAAAGTTCATTCAGTGGGTGGATTGTTATTATTTTCTATTCGATGAGAATCAAAATGCACGACACACATACAAGAAATGCAGAAATGATACCCACCCTGGCACATGCTGGTTTTCATAAAGAGTAATTTGCATTGTTTCGATAAGAATAACAATATCTTTTATATTATAATACTTAAGGTGAACATACCCTTCATAATGAACCTCAGTGTATATTTCTTGACTTCATGCATGAAAAATGACTGCCATGATAAACACATGTTTACACATTTGAATATAAATCAACTTAAACCAGCAGAGAGTGTAGAGCCTTAGCAGCCCCCTATAGATCATATCCACCACGCTGAATAATTCCACTACGTTGTGAATACACTAAAAGAACATACAATAAAACCACCAGGATTTGGATTAATGTTTTGTTTACTTCAGCGTACAGGAAGTTGTGTTTTTGAAAAGTTGTTTTATTGTTTAGTTTGATCATGTTGATATATGTTGTTATGCAGAAGACAGAGCAGAAGACAAAAATGTCAAAAAGTCTCCCAACGGTGAAAAGTCTAGAATGCGGATCCGCATTCAGATCCGCACCATCTTCTAGGAGGACCCAGATATGGGACAGACCTACCTTGTGTAAAATGTCCAAATGTGCTGTAGATTTTGAATTACAGGTGCAGACAGACATACAGATAGATAAGTGTCAGGAATTCTCATAATAACAAAACTCAACTTCATTTTAGCTTAAAATAAGGATTACTCATCGTGATATATCAAATATAAAATATTTATAACAGTGCAATATTGTAAAAATAACTTCTTGTCGGTTAAATGTTGACTTTGTTTCTGGCATTTTTTGCATTAGATTGTCCAAAACATCCCAAAAACAGGCATTTTCTATTATCTGAAGGGACTGAACTCCAACTCCAAAATGGCAGCAGCACAGACTCATCCTACAATGCCTGAATGTGGCATCTACATGTATATACCTCTGGGTGTAGATTATGTGTTGTATGACCTAGCGATGACCTAGCCAATGCAAACACTCTAACAACACTTCACAAACCACCTGCCATCACGGCATCTGGTGAGCAGCACTGGGGTGAGCCAGAATGGATAATCAAGCTTTGCTGATGTTGCTTTTTAAAATGAATGAATGAATCTTGTTTGTAAGACGTGTAAAAGTCCGAGTGCACAGATGCCAACACAGTTCACTCCTGCATCGTTTTCCTTGGTTAGCCTTCTGCGGTTGTCATAGTCCTACGACCCGCGGTGAATTAACTTGAACAACTGTGGCAAAAAGCTGCATGAGTTCATCTTTGGTTTTCTCAGCAGCATCTCTGACATCCAGATTATCATGTCTCTCACCAGTAATATTTATTGAGAGAAAAAAAATGTAAAGAAAATCCACAAAGTACCCGAGAAGCAGCTGTAATGTGTATTTTTATTGTACCATTATACCAATTTGCACATGAATCTATTTTTGTTATAAAAATAACTGCAAGAATGAGCATCAGCATAAAATAAGACAGAAGCACATATAAGATTAACGTAGCAGGAGATTTTGTGCTTTGATAGAAAATGTCTATAGTGTATATTTCAAACCTACTTAATGTTGCAGGACTTTGACTGAATTTACATTCTGGGCAGTTTGAAAGTTATAACAGCTAGTCTTATCTTAGACACAAGGGGTGAAATGCTGCTACACAAGCAAAACCTTCGATTTTGTTATGATGATCCTTGTCATGCAACCATTTCTCCTCTACATCTGCTGAGCATTACATTCGAATAGCAACTCTGTTCACATTATTACCGTTTGCTACAAAAAAAGGATGCTGGGTGTGTCTCCTCATCTCTATAATTTCTCTCCTTGTGCTTTTATTTTCCCAAATTAACAATCTTGGTCAGTCAGTATTCAAAGGCACCACACTTCATACATAAATACAGTTGTCTTAAGTACTTTCAAACAAACATCAGAAGTCATCAAATGGGAATAAGCCGAACATCGTCGACAAGGTGAGCTAAATCCACAGTCCTGTAAGTTTATGGCCTCATGCTGCACTTTATGAAGCCTTAAGCTAACACATAATGAGGCTTACATGCATCTACATCCATTTAGACACAAGATGGATGATATCTTTATCATGATGAAATCACCTGACAGCAATAATGGTGCAGTCTGACCTAGTCCTCTTTCCATTTTCTCCTCGCACTTTCCTCCATAACAGACTTATCAGTTCATTACTCAGATGAGAAAGAAAATTTGAAAATGTTGGCTCTGTGTGTTGTGCAGCTTAAGGTGCTGAGAGAGCACCAGGTTAATATTCGCTGGTTAGCGTCGACAGTGAGAAACCTCATAAATATGTCCTCAGGTTGCCTGCTCACTGTCAGCTTTAACGCTCTGCCCACACAAACGCCCACACACATGAATAAGGTACACGCACAAACACATGTGCACGCAACAGTCAGACACATAGACATGAAAACAGAAATGAGCGCTCGCACAAATGCACACACGAAGCCATGCCCATGCACACACATGCTCGCACACACGCCCACACGCTACCTAGCCAACCTCGCAGAGGATCTCAGCAGGCAGCGCCGACAGGCTGAGCCAAAATAACGTCTTAAACTCAGTAACCTCAGCTACATATCAGCAACTGAATCAGAGCAGATAGGCAGTCGTCTGGCTGGCTGGCTGTACAGCTAAACAAATCAAGGCTGGTTAAATGAACAGAATGAAAAAGCTGTGTCCTTGCCGCGCAGAGGAGACGGCCGCATGTGAAGAAATGTTTAAAAATGGTTGTAAATCACTTTCAGACGCTGTTGTCCGTCATCATCCAGTTTGTTCGATCATCCGTCTGACACATTAAGGATGGAGAGAGATGCGGTGGAGGGGTACAATAGCCTGAAGAGACAGTACAGTACTGAAGTCTGCTTTACACAGTCCTACTCACATCAATCTCATGACCCTCAGAAAAAAGCAGCGACTGTAAAAAATGTCATTGTTCATGTCATTATCTGGTCAGACAGATGATCATAGTGACTTCTGAATGTGTTTGACTTGTTTTGTGCAGGGACAGAGTCCCCCTTCAGAAGTAACATTTCTTTAACAGACACCATATTACTTCATTGAAAATCACAAGGGAAGAAAATGATCTATTTAAAAGGGGAATTCCAAAAATTATTGCTACCATTATAAGTCTAATGTTTAGCCACTTTCCCACACTGGAAGCGAACTCTGGTATTGTCTAGACACTGTGCAGGTTGGGGGTATGTGTGAACCCGTGGGTGGAAGATGTTTGGGTTAGTTGAATGGGACATTATCCTGGGGCTGCTCCCTAGTATAATGTCCAGACATTGGCAGGGTGATATCGTGCATGAACACGAGCAGGAAATTGTTCAGATCATTCCAACCAAGCAAGTGGGTGGGTCAATGATTCATCATGTGACATGAAAAAAAGACTACCAAAAAAAAAAAAAAATCACATCATTGTTCATTGCATTTACTGTTCTCAAACTCACTTCCGTTTCTTTCTGTAATGCTTTCTATTGTTTCCTCATCCCTGTTGAAACGACTAACAACATCAAGTATCCTTACAGACAAAAAAAACATATCAGCATCACGGATGACTTGATCACTTTATGGTGTGTCATCATCAAGCATGAGCTCTTGTAAATAAGCATTTTGTGCCATGTCCTGCCTCCGGCGCACTCTACCTAGATATCACCCCATGTCGAAACCAAACAGAGGACTTCCAATCAACAGAGACACACTGTCTGTTGAAATCTGTGAGAAGACATCTCCGGACAATCTCCAGACCTGATTCTCTGGAGTCCATATGAGTAAACGACTATTGGGAATACTACTAAGCTACTAAAAACAATTGATTCATGTCGTCTGAGAAAAAAAAGGAAAAAAATGATATCATCCAGATTGTTTTGTTCTGTGCTTGGTGACGACAAATTTATAACATACAATAAATCCCACAGTATTCAGTGGGCGTGGAGTTTGAAAGATGTGAACATGGAGAATAATGAAAGATCCTATGGTGTATCTATTGCAGGAAATCTAGTGGTTTTAAAACTTTATCCCTGTATGAAACTAAAATTGATGGTATCTTTCCTTTACCGATTTAATTTCCAGTATTTTCTTAATCTGTCTGACTCTTTTGTGCCCCGAAATTTATGGATGTAATATATAATTGCTGTAATAATAGAGCAGTTATTTCTGACACAACTGGAAAATAAGTTTCAAGTCCATCCTTCGGACCCTTCTGTTCTTCCAACTCACTGTTAGCAGAGCAGCAAACAGATTTGACACAATTTCATCCAACCAGTGTGCATTAATCCTGTACTTTATTACATTTGGTTTCATGTGTGAAAAGTGTCTAAGTCAATAACTCATTAAAACAAGCAGAACGTTATTTCAGTCAACAGAATTCCCCAAGCTTCAGTTCCTGTACTCTCTGGATGGTTTGATGTTAGCTGGAGCTGAGCTTTACTGTTACTTATGTGTTTTTTTTATTGACCCCTTGTCAGCAAAGCAGCATTTATCATTCTGGGTCAGTGTCTTCTAGTGCTATGACACAAACAGTAGCAAAAAGAAAATAGAGTGTGATTGAATGCAGCTGGATGGAGGTCTGCTGCTATCAAAGGAATCACAAGAATTTAGGGAGTGGAGAGAGAAGCATTAATGTGAAGGCTGCTCCACAGTGACAGCAGCCTCAATATAGATACTGACTACACTGAGCTGGACTGCACAAATTGAGGCAAATACAAAGAGAGGCAAACAATAGGCACTTTCAGACCAGAGGAACGTTTCCATAGTTCTTCTAACAGTCAGAGGAAGTACAACTCCATACAGTGTCCTCACTGCAGGAACTGAGAATGATCGTGTTCTCTGAACGCAGTTTCAAGGGTCTTTCACAGCACACGATCTGCCATTTTTAAAAAACAGCGTACGTTGGTCAAATGTTAGCCATGTAAACAACAGCTCACAATATCAGCCAGAAAAGCGGAAGACATCCAACCACTGGTGGTGGTTGGTAGAGCGACGTTGGTAAGTTGGCCCATGCCCTACCCTTCCACCGAGTTTCACTGCAGTAGTTTGGTGGAATCCTGCTGACTGACAAACAAACCAACAAAACATTAGAGGAGTGTGGGGCCTCGGCAGAGGTATACGGTCTACCAAGTGCCCTTCCGGGTGTTTTTATATTCCTGAATGGCCGTTTTTGGACCAAATAGTTCTGGGAGCTCCCCCAAGAACTGCATGTCACCAAGGGCTTTTTTTCTGTTTGCATTTGCACCGCTAATAGGAGGATTACATTAGATTACATTACCTCCTTGGTGGAGGTATTAAATACATAAACTTGCATTCGGGCACGCACGTGTAGACACAAATACTAATAGACAAGGAGCTCAAATACACAGACATGTTTACAGGCGACCACACACGCACAAAGACACTTACACAGAGATGATGTGCCTATTTAGGTCAGTGTAAACGTGGGCTGGGTGAATGTCTGACTGACTAGTAAATAAGCTGGATGGGAAGTAAATAAAGGAGACAAACTCAGACAGCAGGCAGCCATGCACAGAGAGACAATGTAAACACACACACGCACAGCTCAGACAAGAGTGCATAGCGACACACACACGCACACACACATACACACAATTTTGCTTCATAAACCTGAAACATTACAGAATAAACATTTGCATACTGACACACACAGACACACAGAGAGGATGAAATTAGGCAGAGATGGATGACTCACTGTGTCTGTCTGAGTTAGTGTGTTCCTGCAACGCGCACACACACACGTACACACACAAACCTTGTAATTATAATGAGTGAATATGAATGCACATATGCACACATTTACACACATATGCATGCAATTACCATGTCGTAAATCATGTAATTATATGAGCCGAACATAAATACACGCATGCACACACACCTTCGTTCACAGACACATGCGCACACATGCAAATTATCCTGTCATACATCTTGCAATTATATTGTAATAATAAGGATGCACATTCTGCACACATTGTGCACTTGCACAGGTCCTGACCACTGTCCTGTGTCATGGAGAAATGTGTCTAATGCAGTTCTACAGATGTGTTGTTATCTGGTGTCAGAGGAAGGAGTCAGACAACTTTAGTAAAAGTAGAAATGACACCATGTAGAAATACTCAACTGAAGTAAACGTCCTGAATTCAAAATGTTACAAGTACAAAAGTATTACCAGCAAAATATACTTTGAATATATTATTCTGTTCTTATCACCAATGAATACAAGTTTGTCAATGTGGAGCAAATTTTGGTTGTTTTGTATAGTACTACATATATTAGTAGTAATTAGTGAAAAAGAACTAGTAACTATATGTGTCTAATAAATGTAGAGGAGTAAAAAAGACAAACAAAGATTTGATCAATGTGAATTCAGCCAACACTTTAGCATGTTGAGTAAGTGTCTTTGAGCTCCTAAACTGGAAAAGGTGGTAGTAGCATGATGATGATGTGGACCATTATGAACCTCCTGTGTTTAGACTGGCATTACCACCTCCTAATGATGATGTATAATACTCTGCCCAGCACACACCCCTGTTCAATTACAATGTGGTGTTAAAAGCTTAGGCCTTTTTTATTAACTGTTGTTTCTGTCATCTGTGCTTTCACACAGAACATGAATATTACATGAATAAAAGGCAACATTTTTTCTGAATGAGGTTGACTTCTCTGAGCTTTCACACCACAGATAAAGGCATCAACCATTCACATCATATGGAATAATTGTCACGTCTGTATATGGCATGACAAAGGACACAAAAACCATACAGCCAGTGAATAGAAGGAAAACCCGTGGAGTAGCATCGTCAAACAACTAAGCTATCAGTATAGTGGGTAGGTTAAGCTACATGTTTGTTGCACACTTTCAGCCGGTGAAAGGGCCTGGCAAACGATGGTCGATTTTTAACTTCTGGAAGAAACAACTGTTTTTCAGAGGCTGGATCTTAGTTACAACAATAACCAACGTGCAGCAACAGTTAATGTTGGGGATTGGATTTCGTGAAAGTTGCAAAATACATAGTCAGAACTGCTGTTGGCTCACACTGCACGTGTGACACAAATCAGAGAAGAAGTCAGTACAATAGCTGACATGTGGCAAATCAAAGAATAAATGTGAATTAAATAAGTGTATAATTCCTACAAATGTAGCGTGTGCTTATAGAATTCCTCTGTGCCAAAACAGAAAGAAAAAAACTCAGATTTCCCACTTAACTGGGACTTGTGTGATGGCAGAAAAAGTTTCCTATGTTACTCTGAACCCTGTGCTTGTTGTTTTTACAGAAAACTCTGTCCCATATGAGTGCACTACTTGTTCACTGCACTGTTTTCTTGCAAAATGCCTCAAAGACATTCTCGTTACAGATTCTAACATTGTAAACAGCTCTCTGACCAGTCCTTTGCTTCAGTATTCTCTGCTATTATAGATGCAAGAGTTGAGAAAAAAACTTCTCAAAAAATCTTTTATCTCATAGCAACAATACACCTCATCTCTACACTATTTTTTATTGAAGGCTTTGAGCATTCTGGGCTTAGCTGCTTTTTTTAAGATTTTCATTGTTTCAAAGCAGATGCCTCTTGTCTTTTACAACTTAGTGCATAAACTTCAGATCACCCCTTTTTAACTGACTGCCTGAAGCGTGTGTGTGGATGTGAGCAGTCGTCACCTGTGGGGACCCACAGGACTTAGCCCTTTTATAATCTTCCTGCTCAAACAAAGACATTCTTCCATAACTGTATGAAAAGCACTCATTTATAAGCCTCATTTACAACTACTATACCTAACTGGAATGGCCTCTGAACTATTTACTACTTAACAAACAGCTAGCTTACTATTTAAAAGTACTCACCATCAACAGCCAGCGTATCCCTTGCAATTATATTTAGATACAGAATAGGCAATATAGGGAATGGAAATGTGTTTTTGTACATCGTTACTACCCACCTAGATAACTAGGAAAAAAAATACTGCTGTGTGCTGTCACAACCAATCTTACAACCAACCAACAATCAAAAATTAAATGAGATTACTCTTCATTCTGGACCTACACCTGTCAAAACACAGGGGTCCTAAGACAAGCTAATAAAGGACAAAAACCCCCGTGAAGCCGAACACCTCTAAATCTGAATCTCTCCTAGAATTAATGATACCAGGAGCGATGTAGATCTTAATTCACTTTATTGTTAATTAGGCTTTGGTAGTTGAACGCAGCTGCTTGTAACAGGTCTGCATGCACTATATCCAGCTGTCTTTGACTTTTAAATGCTCAAAGATATGTTCCCACCAGCCAGTGGCATCTAATGTGGTCAAAATCACCACTGA
Organism: Coranthus polyacanthus; assembly: GCA_037367275.1. Lineage (NCBI taxonomy): Eukaryota > Metazoa > Chordata > Actinopteri > Kurtiformes > Apogonidae > Coranthus > Coranthus polyacanthus. Next base: position 20,911,697 of record JAPQRN010000009.1, read on the forward strand.
AATTCATGCATCCTCTGATTGCCAAATAGGAAAAACAGGTACAGCCCTACAGTTATGATGCACATTTTGTCATGTGAAGTTTCTCTTTGTTCTTTTCTATCATCTTTACACTTTAGTTTATCAGGTCATGTGTTATTTACCTTTAGATCATAAGTGCTGAACTGAAGATGCAGCCACCATGTTAGAAAACATAGGATGTGAATGAAGAGGATGTGAATAAGGTGATGCTCTAATCACTGTTCAAAACAAAAGCTCTGTCCGAAGATCCAGATTGTCTCAAAGAAGAGTAGGTCTTCACGGAACACAATATTTTCGGT
>JAPQRN010000009.1:20928943-20942857 GCA_037367275.1 Coranthus polyacanthus
GAAAGGAAAGGAAAGGAAAGGAAAGGAAAGGAAAGGAAAGGAAAGGAAAGGAAAGGAAAGGAAAGGAAAGGAAAGATGCTAGGCAAAGAAAGGAAACTAAACAAAATAGGACGAGAAAGGTAAGGAAAGAAAAACAGGAAAGGAACTTAGTACGAGGAGAGAAGAGAAGAAAGGAGAAGGAAGGAAACAAGGAAGCAATCAGGCAGAATGGAGGAGAGTAGAGGAAGCAGCTACACTGCATTGGACTAATTGATTATCGTGTTAGAGCCGAATTATCACAGACTAATCCAGTGTTTGATATTGAGAGGATGAGTCTGTGTATGTGTGCATTCGTGTGTCTGTGTGTGCACGCTCGTGGTAATCTGCAGTTTATCCCCGTTGAGGTTGATGGAGTTCACTGTTTCACACGCTGAAAGATGATGCAGCAGTTTTGGTGCTATCATACAGCTGTCTATGTTCAAAGAGTGTCAGCATGAATTCAGTCTGCTTTAGGAATGTTGTGCAGATGACTAGTATCTCTACTGGTAGCATACTGAGTGATAGGAGAAGCATCCTTTACTTAAGGCAAAAAGTATCAATAAAAGTACATTACAAGTAAAAGTCCTGCATGAGAAATCCTACTTAAATAAAAGTACTGAAGTACTGATAGAATTATTAAATTATTAATAGAGAAGCATCAGTGTTAGAGCAGCCAGGAGCTGCTGAAGTAGAGCTAATTTGAACTAGTGGCTGACAATTTTTCAGGAATTGGGATTCCCATGGGATGGAGTCAATTTCCCTATACATCAGATGCTTGGGATGGGACAGGAAAAAAAGTCAGCAGGAGCGGGAATGGAAATGACAATAATATGAGATGCACCTCAAAGTCACCTCTTTTGCGAAACGTAAGGCGTCAAAAGGTGCCAGAAAAAACACTTCTTAAAACATAAAACACAACAGCATGTTAACGGGATGGGACAGGAGTATTTTTGTAGGAGTGAGATGGGATGGGATGGGATGGGATGGGAGTGATAATCCACTCCCGTTCCACCCTCTAGTTTGAACTCCTTTATAAACAGGGACATGAGGGCTCGTCACATGATTAATGGGAGAGGAAAAAAATAAAAACTTCTTCCAGTTTTTTGACTTTTTTCTCTAACCTTTGATTTTTGGTGAGATACTGGTTGATACGAACATTTATTGAAATGAAACCCTGTGAGAAGTTTAGAGGCAAAAATCATTTTTTGGTGCAGATGCTAACAACTCTTAGACAAATGAAATGTGAACCCGACTACGCACTGTTTTCTGTATGAAGTCAGAGGCCAAAAAGGTTGTGTTGCATTTTAAAAGCTGTTAAATTGTATAAAAACTTCATTTTAATAGGAACTAAAGCTCTCAAATAAATGTAGTGGAACAAGAAATACAATTTTTGCCACTGAGATGTTGCGGAGCAGCATAAAATGCATAAAATACTCAAAGTACAAGACCATAAAAACTGTAATTAAGTATAGTATGTGAATAAAAGTACATTGGTACTTCCCACTGCTGGGCACATAAGGTGAAAAAGTATATAAAGACCAAGTTTTCCCTGCTTTACTGAAATTATGACCAACTTTAACCCCAAAACCGAGGACAAAAAATCAATTTGTGAAAAGAGTACATTCTGGATCCGCAGTACGTATTTCATGGCAGCACATTTTCTAATATAAAGTGGCCCTGTTGCCAATGAAGTCATTCCAGTCAGTGATAAGGACATCATTGTATAGTGTGAATACTATCACACTCTGCTTGTACTTCTCTACTGTACTCTAGTGGAGAAATTAAAATACTATTATGGTTGTTTGAGGATCCTGCCAGTTTATATCTGATTCCATTATATTCTAAGTGTTACATTACACATGTTATATCATTTAATATGAAGATACTGAACTGTGGAAACAAGTGGGGGAAAAAAATAACCATTTTCTTCTAAACTTATTCTGGAGCCTGTTAAAAGTCGGTTAGCGTCAGGTTCAATGGAGGACAGCTACTACTACGACTACCACTACTATCTGTCCACTGGATCATCTGAGGATAGCTAGCTGTCACGGTAGGCGTGGGAAAACATGGTTTGCTCCCTGACGTCAGGATTTGAGGCTCCAGGTGGATGTTTGTCTGGTCATTTAGGGACATTAGTCTTAGTCTCCAGTCTTATCTCTGCATCTATTGGGCTGTAAGACTTCAAAGTCTGAGCAAGTCACACAACACAAAGTCTGAAAAACAAGAGCAACAAGCAAGTATTTATAACTGAAAAGGAAAATGAGGATCATAAGGTTATGAACAATGCAACATTTTAATATAATAAACATATTGGCAGCACACTGTGTCTCTGGTTACTGTACAGACAAATACCTACTACAAGGCCACCGCATGTGTCTGTACAATTAGAAAGTAAGTAGTAGAAGTATGTTGACCTAAACAAGCAGTTTAGTTGCATCAATCTCCTCTGTGACATCTCCCTTCTTAAACCCACCTACGTACATAGCTCCGATTGGTTCCGCGTTTTTTCCAACTGACAGCAAAAAAGTACATGCAAAAAGTGATGAAAGTATGAAACACAAAGTGACAAATGGACACTACAATCACAATGAAACTCCAAGTCCAAGTTCTATGACGTACACCCAACTTTGTCAACTGGTGGGTCGTGACCCAAAAGTGGGTCGCAGACTCGTCCTGAACGGGCCGCCAAGTGTATGGTAAAAATAAAAATCTATTAAAGTATCTGACTTTTATTTTGCAAGACGTGCAGTAGATCGACTGAAAGGTACATTTGTGTTGCTGTTAATGTTCGAAGAGCGAGTATTGTGGAGTTAAATATGGATTTCTGTAAAATGATGATGAAAAGGGAAGACCACCAAAACTGAAATGTCGCTTGGTCATGTGCTCTGACTGCAGGGATGGGATAAACACTATAGAGATGGGAAGTGGTTGCTTTAGAAGTATTATTCCCTTTCTTTTCCTCTAAAGATAATGTTACCTGACAGTTGGAGCACTTCGTGGACTGCCTTTTGTTCTGTCATTGCATCAGTTCTTACATCAGAGTTCAGTGTTTCTAGGGTAATGTAAGCGCTGTGATTGTCAATGAAAGAAAAAGTGAGTGAAAATGTGGAGAAATATTTCCAGAACCCGAGAACACCACGTACGATGCATACGGTTAAACTCTGATTCAAAGTTTTCCTTGCCTTTCGTCTTTCATTCCTTCAACCACCTTCTTAAAAAGGTTGCGATATTTGTGCACATCCAAAAACCTGCTGATAAACTGCAGTAACAAACCCAACTGAGACATATATTTTGAATGCACTGTACACTAAGACCCAAACATACACAGGGTTTTCTACCATTATAAGGCTTAGGTGCAGCACCCAAACCACTTTGAGCACCATCTACGCAAGTCAAATCAGTGTAATGTTTAAATAAAGTACTGTATGTGGGGAGCAACAAAAATTAACTGACTTTTCCCAGATCTAATCATTTTGGTTTAACTATTATTATCTGCTCTAGCTTTTCCAAATTTTGCACACAGATATGTAGTAATAATAATAATAATAATAATAATAATAATAGTCCAAAATGATGTGAAACAATATATTTTTTATTGAAAAATGTAAAATGTCTTGCCCCACGCGCCTCAGTCTGCTACAAATTCATGGAAAACACTGCAACTTGCACAGCACTCCTCCTAAAACCCTAGAGAAAACCCTGATGGTGTTTACATGAATAATAGTGGAATATTAGTGTGCATGAAAACGTAGAGACTATCTAGTTTGTGGACAGGCAGTGACTGATGATTGGAGGAGGACAACTGAAGCTTTAGACGAGCTGGAAAAGTGCATTTGAGAGCCTGTAATGAGCATCCCCCATATAGACAGCTATACATACGTGTCACTGTCTGTCTACCTTAAAATGAATACCAGCAATACAAATAAGCCTTCAAGTGGCACTGAGAGACAGTATGTCAACAAACAAACCTACGTATACACTCTATTCAAGTGTTGTTAAGCAAGGTATTGAAGTGTCAATCTAGTACTGCTCTTATGGAGCTATATGAGATCTCTCAAGTGGGTAAAGTAAGAAGACTATCCATCAGAGTTTTATTACAACCACGGTGCATTTCTGTGTGTAGTATGTGGCTGTCATTGTAACATATGGGGACAACAAGCAGCAGTGACGGCGAGCTACAACTCCTCCAGCAGGTCACACAGGGACATGTGCTTATCAGTGATGCAGCAGTCAGACAGACAAACATGGACTGGGGAACAGACTATTTAACCATGGGGCTGGTCGCATCTGTTACACTGAAAATTCAAGCATGCTAAGAATGTGATTGCATAACGAACCCAGAACTGGGGCTTCTGAGGTGATTCAGAGTTCTGCTGTAACAGACGTGGAGGAAAAGAGTCACTTAAAAATGTTGCTCACATGGAGTGTTTATATTTGGTCTGATTCTTATCTAACAGTTTCGGCAAGATGAAACACAAAGAGTCCCACTGCAGAGAACATAACTATGGGGATGTCTCAGACGTTATGAGTGCCTTTTTTATGTCCTTGGATTCAAACAAAGACACTGTGGCCATGTAAGAAAAAAAAAAAAAAAAAAAAAAAAGATTTGTCACGTCCCTGAATATTTTCCATGAGTTCTGTTGCAGCTGACTCTTTTTAACATTCATTCATTTTAACATAACATTTAACAATTCATCGAAAAGTCAACGCTTTCTGATTCTAGCTTCAATATTTTCTGGTTTCTTCAATCCTCTATGACAGTAATCTGAATATCTTCAGGTTGTAGACGAAACAAAATATTTGGTTTTTGGGAAGCCACCATTTTCTGACGTTTTAAAGACCATACTTTTTCTCTGTCTTGCATTTGTTTGGCCTTTGGGTTTTGTGCTTCCTGTTGTTACTATACCTTCATAGTTTCCTGTTTTTGCTTTGTCTGTCAAAGCATTTTGTAAACTGCTGTTTGATGATTGTTTTTATTGCTGTTAAAAAGATGGATGCCGTGACGCCACCTCCAGCTGCTACGTAAACGTAACTGCAAAATATCGCAGTTAGGGAAGCTGCCCTGTTTCTTCTGTGATGCGTTTTTGCACTGTAGAGATGTGGAGATGTGGCATCCGCCTGCCAGCCACCCACCTGATTCATTTCCTCCTGCAGACTTGACAAAGTCTGGACAGTGATCGGTCATTACAGCTGATCATCAAACTGATCAGATGGATGACAAGTTGAACACATATCAGCCTGAATAAATCTACCTAAAATGACAGAATTCATGAAATGTGATGTGTATGAGATGTTTTGGGTTTGTTCTTGGGGAGGTGTTACATCAATCCTTTCATTCACCTTTTCATTTTATGGTACCACTGTATATGTTGAACAATAAGTAAAAAAAAAAAATCTAGTGCAAATAGTCAAGAAATCATAAAGTTGAAAGTTAATTGTTGAACAGCTTGAACTCTGAACCTCAACTTTTAAGCCATTATCCGTTAAAAGCATTCACTGTGCTTGGAAAAAGATGGAAAATTGAACATCTATATTTCCATGGCAACTGGAAAACTCCATCTCCATCTGATGAACATACCACATGAGCGAAAGCCACACACCTGCTGGTAAATGGACCATAAGCTGAGACAAGTTTACCAAACAGCTAAGTATTTTAGTTTTACAAGCTGCTCCAAATTGATGCCGCTATTCATTTTTGTAGTTCTGGATTTAGATGGGATGCTGAATTTTAAACCATTAAAATGTTACGTCACATCACACTGACCTATTAGTGATTGTATGTGGGTGCAGTGAGTCAAACTAAGCCGTGATGAAACAAGGGAGCCACAAACTGCTCTGCTCATCGGTGAGTGACTCATCTTTAAGTTACTTTGGACAAAGTGTATGTCAATAATAAGAAGCTACATTTAATTTGCTCATGAGAAACTTGTGATAATGTACAGATGACGCCTCTGGAGGTCATATAAGGACACTCTGCTACACATGGATAGATGTGAAGATTATACAAGACCCCAGATGATTAATAAAAGATCCACTTTAGCCTGCTTCATTAGTCCCATCCATACTGTACTCCAGTTTGACGAGGCTGGCTGGCGGCCAGGCTGCAGTTAACAGAGGCTTTTTAAGGTCAGGCCCAGCAGCTACTGTCTCACACCTCTTCAAAGACCTACTGTTTGTCTTAAGGACAGACACCAAGGACAATGTTTTTATAGTACTGTATGCAGACTGACTACTCATCTGGTAATTACTAAAGATTATAAATGTCCTCCCTTTTAATAAACATCACTCGATTTTTCTATGGATAGAGATGCTTCGTTGTACTGTGCACTTCAAAACATTTGAAATGCAGTGATGAGTAATGTACTTCTACAGACATTTTTGTCAATTTTAAGAAATAAACTCTAGTATAATTAGTATCCAGAACATTTCCAGATCCTAACAAAGTACACATACTTCGTTACTGTACTTAAAGGCAAAGTATGTAACATTTTCCTTAAAAACCCACTGTATAGACTCATACAATAATAATCCTTCTCAATCATCACTTCTAACCCTCTTTCAGTGAGTCGTGGTGTATTTACCTGCAGAGATCCTGCCCTCTGCCAGTATTTTCTATTTTCCTCTTGTTTTGTTGTGTTCAGGACGTTTCTGGGCGTCGACCTTCGGGCAGTGACTTTGTAACTTCAGCCAATGACAGCATCCCGCAGTGTGCATGGGCAGTGCGATATAAAAACGAAGCGACGGCTCTCTCCTCTCTCTACCCTTCTCACACTGTTCTGTCTGAGAGACAAAACTCTGGGCAAAACACACATGCAGATAGACCTTTCAGCCTATCACCTTTAAGAGCCCTGTCAGCGACACACACAGTAGAAATAATGTATATTGCCTCTAGAACATTCTCGTAGAGTTTTGCGAAGGTGTGGGTGTGTCTGTTTCTGTTTTTAGAACAACCGCGGTGGCAGAATTAGGAAAATACCATTTATTTTTCTATTTCACTGCTTTTTCACTGCTCACTCTCCCCATTCACTCTATTGCTCGCCTGACCACCGCTCTCTCTTCCTCGTCCTGAATGGAGAGGACGGGCCAAGTTTGAACAGATCTGTTTACAAACACATACTATGCCTTTAAGTAGATTTTTAATGTATCTGTACTTTACCCTGAGTATTCATTTTTCTGACAACTTTTTACTTTTACGCCCTACATTTTAACACAAATATCTGTATTTTCTACAGTTTTTAATGTATTCAAGGGGGATCATTCATCATCATGCACGCCTGACATAGATGGAACGATAACGCACAGAAAAGAACGTGAATATCATGACATGACTAAGACGTAACAAGACAAAACAGACCAGACGGGATCACGGAGAAAAGGTGCCGTCTATTTAACGAGATGTCCGAGGTTCGGGTTGAGGTTCAGTTAGTTTTGCACAGAAACAGATGGTAGAAATATTTTTTACTTTTACTCTTTGAGTACATTTCAGAGCTTGTACTTTTACTTGAGTAAAGAAGTTGAATCAATACTTCTACATTCATCAGAGTATTTTTTTTAACATGTAGTACCGGTATCTGTAGTTTAATGAGTAAAGAATGTGTGTACTTTTGCCGCGTCTGTCCAGATCACATAGATGTATTGTTGGAAGTTACATTTTTTTTTTACATCTATCAAGTTTCATTTCAGCATATTTTAAGCAATATACTGTAACAATAATGTTCTTTGTAGCAAAACAGCATTAGTGTAACAATGTGATTTTTGGATTTTTGACTTGTGAAATGAGTGAATGACAGTTTATACATTTTAGTGAGTTAAATCATCAACTATGTATACCTGAGCTTTAGTCCCATTGAACTGAAGTTTTGGATTCCTGAGAACACGGCGCTGGGCAGTAAACCAACCATGCACTGTGAAGTTTCAGGTTTGACTTGTTGGCAGTTATTCTAATTTTTTTTCTAAGTGATTTTAGAAGAATACACCTCTAAAACAGGTGTTTTATTGCTGGTCCAAAGTAATGCACTGTTATTTAACTGTTAGTGGCCACAGCAGCAGCACTGAAGCTTCAGAGTTTAATGGTTCAGCTAAAGCACTTTGAGTTTGTGTACACAGCAGTTTTGGCCACATTTCCGCTCACCCTTTCTGCAGGCAACACCTGCTTCACTGCAGTTCCCCCTTTTACTGTGGTCCAGATTCTTATATACAGCACACAGAAAGAGGGAATGAGGGGGAGAGAAAGACATAGGGACCTTTTGACAAAAAAGTTCCTGGTATTTAAAACTACAGAAACTGCAGGTGTTGAATTTAGAGCTACACCCCTTTGTCCATGCCCGTTTGTCACAAAAAAAAAAAGATTTATTTAGATATTGTGTGAGTGATTCTGATATTCTGTGTAATATTTGTTTTGCATCTCTCAATTATGAAATGTGTTTAATGAATGAAAGAACAAATGCAGAACAGGACACATCCAGAGCACCATTTTTCAAACTACATGATCTTTCTGGTGTTGATTGCTTTAAACACCGTCTTGTTATTTCATTAATCCATTATAAGAGTCTTGAATTAAAAAAAAAACAAAAAAACGTACTGCTTTTTAACATTAATCAATATAAAGTGCCTGTGTTTGACCAATCAGTGACAGTGACCTTAAGGCCCCTGGAGTATGGGTCATTTTACCTCATGGAAGTATCCTACAGGAATCACATGACTCCCTGTTCCTCCTGTTGAAATGGAAGTTCAGTTGTTAAACATTTGGTCTAAACCAGGGATCAGCAACCTTTACCATCTGAAGAGTCATTTTTGGCCAGAAAGAAATAGAAATATTTGTATTTGAGCCCTTTAAATGCAGGTACTACACATATTTTAGTTGACAAAATGTAAAAAAAAAAAAAAAAAAATTCTGCATATATGCTACATATTTTGTTAAAAAGAATTGTTATTCACTTCTGTTTGATCTTTGAGGCTAAAGCCACACAAAAGTTTAAGAAATAAACTAAAATGTAAGTATAGCAATATAAATACATGATATATTCAATTGATTAAATATGGCAGTTTGTTAGGAAGTGACCATGATGTAGGTCAAATGACATCCGTCTATATGAATCTCTTCTTCTTCTCTTTGCTCTTCTTAACTTCAGTCTTTCTATCCCTGTACTACCTCAGTGAGGACATACTGTATATGTGTTAGTACTTCACTTAAATAAAGTTGTTTTATTGCAACATTTCATTGGTTTCAATTTGATAAAAATAAATGTTAATCCTGACGACTCTGTGATCTGTTATACCGTCTGTGTACTTGTAAAATCACTGGTGCGCATCATCTATTACCGTTCTTAGTCAATAAAGCAGAAATGCCGGAAAAAAAACTTTGAAGAATTATCTAATACATCATTCACCGCAGGACAGAAAAAAAAAAATACTGTGTGAAATGATGCACAAAATGACTGGCAAAGCAAAACCAAACAAAGGTAGGCTGAAGGCGTCATTCGTCACATCCTCGTCTGATAGTGCTCTGTGTCACGCAGACTGCCAGCCGAATGTGACAAATCTGACAGGCCTAATCTGGCTATGCATCAGCTCTGGACAGACAAACAGACAGGAGGGATGAGGGCCGGTGATAATGACAGACCGACCACAGAGAGTGGCACAAAGGCAGACGATGTCAGTAACGTGGGAGGTTGAAAAGGCTTTAAATCACACAGGTGGCTGCTGTAAACTAGATGTTTAACTTATAACGGTTGAACCACTACAGATGCTTTGATGGACTACAAGCCAGCGTTTTCTGCGTTGGTGCTGTGCGTACGGTTTGGGTCGGTACGGACAACTGCAGATGCATTTAAACGCTATAGGCATAATCTAACAATCCATACTGACAGATGAGCTCAGCACAAAGACTACAAAGAGAAAACAGCCATCTGGTAAAATTAGCTTACACTTCCATAAAGAGAGTGATCAAAGGCCTTTCCTCAAGGGTTCTCTGAGGATTTGCTTAAAATGTCTCCTGATGTGCTGTTTAGTAGCCGGGCTTCATTGGCTAGCTGTCCAGAGTGTCAAAGCCAGACAAAAGAAAACAGACTAGAAGGATTAGAGGAAAAAATCTGAACAACAGAAACTGTCTGCAGGTTGAAACAATGGACTTGTACAGATGATGTCATTTATCTGGGCTGAACAATAGATTTAAAGTTAACAATGAGCTACAGAGGGCCTGGTGATACTAATAAATATTTCCAATGGACTGGCTGCCATAGCAACATCTGGCAGGTGATCTAGCTTTTTAGTGAGTAATTAACAAAGGTGCAGTGTAACTAAGTTCTTTAACTTAAGTACTGTACAAATTTGAGGCACTTGTACTGTACTTCACCCCGCATCTCATGTAACTTTATACTTCAGAGCCAATATTAGACTTTTTATTCCACTACATTTGTCTGACAGCTTTAGTTACTTTTCAGATTACAGTTTTTAACTGAAATATTAAATGTTCCTTTATGGGTTGAAAAAATCCTCCTATTTCTTAAGCTAAACAAACTAAAGTTGACTTTTTAGAGATATGCGGTTGTAGAGAAAACTGCCAACAGTATATAACATAGTTCAAATGAGCACAATCTCACAGATACAGCAGTCAAATGCAGAATACACATTAATGCAGCAGTAAAATTAATCCAAAATGCCATATATAATAGTATAACACTCACAGGGACTACTTTCCCTTTTCATACTTCAAGTACATTTGGCTGATAATAATTTTACTAAAGGGTTTAATGCAGAAATATTTCAACAGTGTGCTGTTAGTACAATTGCTTGAGAAAAGGATCTTGAATATTTCTTCCACCACCTGCAATTAATCAGCAAAATGCTGGGAAAGGATGAAGCCACAGGATGAATGCAGAGGTGTACAGGAGCATGCTGGGTGCTCACATTCAACCAAAATGTATCAAAACCTATAGGTCATTTCATCATTCAAGCAGAAGGCCAGTCCTAGATGTGGAATGTCTTTGACTTAACCTGTCCATCGGCTGATCTCCTTCCAACTGAGCTACATTCTGCCTAATGAAGTCCAGACTGAAGGATGAGAGACCCCGCTAGAAGTAAGAAAGGGCGTCTTCAGTGCAGCGAAGGCCTCCAGCATCATTGAAGAGATACAGCGTGTGATGTTCAGTACGGTCTTTTACATGATATCTAGGCATTAAAGATTTAGCATTCGGTGTCTCCAGAGGGTGAGATAACTGGAGGAGATATTACCCATTTTTTCACGTCTTCCATCTTTTAATGTTTTTTTTTTTTTTTCTGTTACGACACGTATGCAAACTGATACATGGCTTCACCGTGAACATTTCTCACACCGTCTTCACTTCCACAGCGCCGACTTCAGCCTCTGACTTCTCATTCCAAAAGTAAAAGCTGCAGAGGAAAAAGCATGCTTTACAAAGATGTGCAAGAAAAATAAGCAGTTCACAAGGTCTTACACTTTATACATTGCGTCTTCTACTTTGACCTGCAACCTTTACTTCTCTACATTTAGCACCAACCTCAACCCATTCAATCAAATGTCATACACTGCCTGAAAAATAAAGCTTGCTTTGACCCAATTCAAAAAGGCCAAATACAGAGCAGGTCTCCTTAGAAGAAGCTCTGATAGACATAAAACAAAACACTTATTTAAGTCTTAAACACAACTATTTTAATTCAGTAAAAGACTACATTCAAAGGCCCCTTCCTGAAAACAGACCGTACAAAACTACTCGCACAGGCACACACATGAATCTAACCTCGCATTCAAAGAAGTATGTAAACATGAAAATGTGCACGTATATATATAAATACAGAGGCACACATCACAAAAAGATCAGACAAAGCAGCACAGCATGTGCAAAAGCAGCAGCTAGAGGCAGCAGAGACATTACAGGCTGCAGCAAAAATCCATCTGTGACTGGGGAAAATACATAAAAAATGAAGAAAGTAAAAAGTAAAAAGAAAATCAGACAGCACAGCACCAGCAAACAGAGCGACCCGCCTCCCCAGAGAGAGGTCTGACTGACTGTCTGGAAGGAAATGAATTCCTCAGACTAAACACACACACACAAAAGGAGATGCTGAGACTTGTTCACGCTTACACACTTATTAACTTGTATGCACATACACACACGTTTCACACAAAGCACTTACACCCGCATATATATGGATGCAAATTCCCACACTTCACTGACGCATACTCACCTGCGCTGTGAGCCACCACACACAGACACACAAACATAAAAATGTAATCAGGTGTTTGAATGATTATGCATTGACTACACATGGCTCCGACACAGAAAAAAGGCTCATTTCACAATAAAATATGGACAGTCTCAAGCTGAAGCTGAGACAAACATAATCATCAGCAAACATTCATTTCTTTTTCACAAGTAAATATTCTTATTACTGCTTTAAAATATTCCATTTAGTACACTGGATTGTGGCAGGACAGAGAGTTCAAGAGAGATTTTGACATAATTAACCACATTTTAAACAACAATAACGCTCCGAAGCCAGAGTTAGAATCCTCTTTGACAAACAGGAAAATGTCACATCCACTGTAATCAGTACAGAGAACATCAGTCAAGACACTTACAAGCCAAAACAAGGGTAGATAAACTCTATATTATGTGTGTACCTGTACACTTCTACTGCTTTCAATTTGATAAATACAACAATATAATCAGGCGTTTTTCAACAAACTGCAGAGTGTCACCTCTAATGGTAACCTTGAAAATCAATACGAATGTTTCACAATAAATGCTTTGTTAAGAAATGAAGTGTTTCCGTCTATTGAAACACTAGAGTGGTTTTAATTTGAAACAGCTCCAGGATGTGTTGAGTTTGTATCAACAGTGAAATGCAGTCATTTTAAGGCAGATCAAAACAAGGCCTCACACTAAAACATGACTAATTATACTAATACTGTGGGAAAAAAAATCCTTTCACAATTATTAACATCCCTGGAATATTTGAATTCTCAAATGTAGCCATTGTCAAGGACTCTTCTTGAAAGAAACAGACAATGGAGATCAGGTATTACCTTCTGTCATCATTCAGGTTTCAGAGAGCTACAGTTACACATATAACCTTTCTATGGAGTTGTACCATTACAATGAGCACCAAATGTAAGTATTCCTCATTTTTCAGGGGACATCCCTGTTCACAGGCTCCCTTAACCTCATTTCGAGAGCCGCCGCTTCGTGCCACAAACCACAATGGCATTTCAAACTGAATCCCAGCAGAAACCGGGGTAGCCAGGTCAGACCTAATGACTCATTCCATTCTGCTCTAAAAGGACATTAGAGGTGACACTCTACATGAAACAACTTGTTATGAGTCCTTAATCTCTCAGTTCGGTCTCTCAGCAGCCATAAAACTGCAGTGAGACAAGAAGCTGACTAAGGAAAATAGTGTGATAATAATGCAGTTAAAATACTGCAGCTCCCAGTCCTTTTGGAAGATCCCAGACACTGGACACTGATCTCATTCTGCATTAATCAGCCAAAGGTCAGTGTTACTATACATTAGAAAAAAACTTTTTTTCCCTCCCTGAATTTAATGAGCAGGGTTAGTCTTTGTTGCTCTGAGGCCCAGGCTCATTATACAGTACATATGGCCACTTTTGACCATATGTTGACATCAGCACTGCACCATCAGGGGTAAGACACACAACTCCAATCACAGAGGAGCTGGTGCACACATTCAGCCTCGTAATGAAACAGTGTGAATGTCTCTCTGTATCATGTCTGAAGCCTAACTGCATAATGTGCCAAGTGAAAATTAAATGTGCTAACTGAACGCCCCCCCACCCCCTCCTCTCTGCTGGACGTCCAGAGACGGTCAGAGGTCCTGATGGCCTCTATACTGTCAGCAGCAGAGTGACTGTGG
>JAPQRN010000009.1:20944865-20981507 GCA_037367275.1 Coranthus polyacanthus
ACCCCACCCCCAGCCCACCCCTTTAAACACTGCTGAGAACAGACTGAGAGAGTGTCTGGCAAACACTGGAGCTTAGAATAACTTTCAAAAATCTTTGGAGGAACAGTGACTCAGGAGGGAATATTTGCAAAGTTTTATCAGGGTTAAGTTCACCTCATCTTAGGCCTCGTGTCATTTAAGTATTTGTGTACCCTGTTATTAAGTTCATATATGTAAAAAACACTATTGTTTTACACTCCTATCTTGTTTTTTTTAAGTGCATCCAGGATACCAACGTATTCTATACATAGACATTACAGGCACAAAAGTTGTAATCCTGTGTCTCTGTATTAATTATTAATTTATCTTGTGCTGCATAAAATAACTACTGAGTATTTTTAAATCAAATTCCTTCCCTTTATCTCTACTAGTAAAATGCCAAAATATTTCTAATGACTCATCTTAAACTCATAGGCTGGGAGTGACAACTAAGCACCTACAAAGCGTATAAACCCACAATGAGCATCAGTTTCTGAAGAGCTAGCAGAGTGGGTGGTATGTTTTTGGATTTCAGCAGGTAAAAACTTTGAAAATTTCCAAAGAATGTGACCTATTTCATGTCAAGTATATCATTTGAACCTTACCCTGCATCTTCAAGTCAAAGACAATGGGTGAGTGAAGGTTAGCGGTCTCAGGACTCACTAGCTCCTTTTTACGCAGCCTATTCAAGGTGGGAATGTCGCACCTTTATTCCACCGTCACTGTTCTGTATAAAAGATATAAACGCGAAATGGGGGGCATTGTTGTTCCACCTTTAAGCTGTCAGTGGAAGTAGTCACGGAGCCAAATCAACGTCTTTGTAAAAAGGGAGAGCTGGCATTAAAAATCTCAGAAGGAACCGTTAGCAGCTAACCTGCAGGAACAACACTCAGAACAGTGAGGTCTGGGAGATCCTTATCCTCCGAGCAGAGGGCAGTTATTGTTCTGAATGCAATAACAGCTTGTATTTCCAACATATACATCGCACCAGATATGATGCTGTTGTGTCACAGCCAGCTTGCCAGCTTTGTGTGGCTCAGTGTAAAAAGACAAAACCAGAATCACGACGGGTCTTAACGGAAATACGGAGGGATCACTTTAAAAAGTACTGTGTTCTGTATCGTGCTGTATTAAATAAGCCTCACCCACTCTGAGCGATCCAATCCGTAGATTCGATTTAAATACTGCTTTTAACTAATCCACACCTACACACTCTTTTGCAGGGAAATACATCAGTGACAATAAAGACTGTGAATTTAAAGATGCATATTAGTGTTTGCGTGACTGTAGAACTAGAGAAATGTATTTCTCCTCTTCTGTAGAGTTGAGGAACTGGTTAGGCACATGGAAAAGTGTTACAATTAACTGAATTACTTCAATAAATGTAAATGCAAATCTAAATAAAATAATCCAATTTCAGTACTTGCCAGCCAACAACATGCTCCAATATAAAATGAAAGGGACCTTGATTTTTTTCCATTAGTCTTTAACATTTTATAAACTACTTTTTAAAACAATTAACAACAGACTGATTGGACTGATTGAACTCATCTTAATCACAGCTGTAGTATTTATAATCAGTCACCTAAAACACTCTCAATGTGAGCCAATATCTGTGATGGCACACAGAGGAGAATGGAGCATTTGTCCCTCCTGTGCAGTCATTCTTCACCACAGTCTACCAATTAAAGCAGACTAACAGTAATCAAGGCAACATGATTACCCCCTGCAAACAATCAGCAACAGATAAATCACCTTGTTTTGCCCTAAGACTTCAGTGTCTCTCTTGAGCAAATCAAAGACATTTAAAAGCTGCCACAGATGATTCAGTCGTTGAGTCAAGTGTATTTCATCATCAAGGACAAAAAACTCATAAAGCTCATAAAATATCAATGTGCCTCAATTAAAACAGAGACAAGGGCAATATTAGAAGTTCAAATGTTTCATCAGTGGGATTTGTCATCCGTGCTTCATTTGTGTGAAAGGCATTTTTTTGAAACAGAGATGACAATACAGAGTAGGGCCGCACGATGTATCACGTCATCGTGGCACAATAGTCACATCACAGGACAAGCACTGTCACACAAAGCAAAACACCTCATTCTGCAATTTTTTTTTGCTGCTCGATACAAAAGGAAACCCACCCAGTTCTCATTTACAATTAATCTACAGGAGTAGTCTGTTTGATAGAACTTGATTTAATCTGATTTAACGGTTTCTGGATACACAGAGTTTGAGATCAGTGTTTTCCATTACCATGATTACCTACAACTGCCGTAGTTTAATTTGTCTCGCAACGATTTCATAATGAACCGAAATATTTTTACTCTCCTCGTAATAACATAAAACATCTCTAACGCTGGGTTTTGTTTTGGCAAAGTATCTGTGTAAAACCAGGATTTGTGCACGGTTGGATGACTCAGACACTGTCCTCAGTGTCAATACACGGTACACAAATCCTGCAAGTTAAAATGGTATAACCAACAAGTTTAGTTCAGAAGAACACTAAAGCATCACTATAAACACACTTAAATAATAATAATTTTTATTTTCTATGTAGATGAACTCCCTTACAAAAATCATCACAATCATTCTACAATGATTCATTCTTTCCAAAGAGTTATTCAAGTCACCTGGTGGAAACTCCTGTATTTTCTAATATCGCAATACATACCACGGAAACAAAAATGTTGCAAAGTCAGTTTTTTCTAATATCACGCAGCTCTAATACAGACCAGTGGCTAATGAGGGTGACATTGAACATTAGCGTCCTCATCGACTGCAGTTTATTGTTGTCATGTAGACACAACTGTACGGCTGACAGCCAGACAACCTGTCCGTCCAACTGCGCTGGTGATTGACAATTACATAAGTCTGGATTGTCTGTCATACATTAAATGTATTAAATGGCAGTAGTATGTGTGTGTGTGTGTGTGTGTGCGCGCGCGTGCGTGTGTGTGTGTGTGTGTGCGTGTGTGCCAAATAGGCCAGTATATCCCCAGGCTAACAGTAGTCAAATCTAATCACACTGGCTAATTGTACAGACTTGTCTCATCCTGATTCTCTACCCACGTCTGTCAGCTACTGTACCTGACGCTTCTGCATGTCTGTTCGTTATGTATGGAGGGAAATTATAGCTTCACTAATGGTCATAAATGCGTGTTAGGAAGTAAGGGAGGAAGGAGATAAGGAAGGATCGAGCTGCCGTCTCGCCTCAGGCTCCTGTCATACTGTATCACACTGATATCACATCCTATACAGTGACTCATTCTGTTTCCTATTACCTTCCCTGCACCCCAGTAATGATACAGTATGTTTGCCCTGTAACAAATACCTCACTGGCAGTGTGTGAGTACATATGCTCTCTCTCTCACATACACACACACACACACACACACACACACACAAACACACAGGTTGTTCCCAGCCGTCTGAATCATACGACTCATCTTACAAACATAAACAGGACTTGTTTACCTCAAGCAAACACACATATTCCCGCTCACACAGACACATAAAGCGTATATATCCGTCATTAAACCCTCACTAACCCCAGTCAGTACATGCCCATAACAAAGACTCAAAGATGTGTTATTAGTGATAATGTGTACCTGCGCAGAGAGATTCCCACAGTGATCCCATAGCTCTGGGCTATGGCATCACTATGTGTAGCTATACATTCTTACATGGTTGTTTTCAGTTCATTTCTGCTTTGTGAGATAACATACAGCAGACTGTGCTGGAAGAAAGTGAGAGGAGGGGAGTGGGTTTGTTTGAAGACAAAGTTGCAGGGTTTGTGCTGCAGGAGACAGAATTACAACATCAGAAATGACAGGCACTCGGAAAATAACACGCTACTCGGACTATGTGCTGCAGAATTTGCAAGTATTTTGAGTTCCTATTGAACATCTGACATAAGACATACTACACTGGCCAAATGACACAGTATGCCACTTGAGATATTTCAGTGATGTATCTCACAATGCATTAAGGTCATCTCCTTCTTCTTTGTCTGATGGTGGGTGGCAACAAGTGTTTCAGGTGCATTAAAGACACCTGCTGTGCACGAGTGTGGGCCAGAGATCCTTTTCTACGACGTGAACGAAGTGAGCAACTACAAGTCTAAATAAAATTGGTGTGGTATAATTTGGTTGCGATGGATTTTCATAAATAGTATACTTGCAGTTTGAAACGTTGAAAAGAAGAAGAGAAGAGGAGGTGGATGGTGAATCTGACTAATGATAATATACTAACTACAAGGAGGAGAAATGGCTGAGGAGCAATCCAAGAGGAAAAGGTCAGACAAATATAAACTGAATATACTGAATACATATACAAATTGAATATAAATTCACCGTAGTTGTCTTTGTGTCAGCTAGCTCAGTTGTTGCTGTTGTTGCCTTGGCGATGCACGTCTATGAATTTGGGAAGGAGCGCTGAAGGGATTGGGTGTGTGTTTGTGTGGCTGTTGAGTTCACATATCAATAGTCTTTCTCAGGAATGGTTTCCTCCACGTTTAATGGTGCAGGATGCATGTGAAAGAAAAAACTCTGCAGCTGCAAAGTTAAAAAGGCTGAGAACCTATTTTACCTCATTTTGAAATATGCACCCATTCACAAATTAGGCTATTAAACAGGAGAGCAGAGGTGTCACACGGACCAGAAAACAATAGGATGTAAACTATATTCAGAGGACGTGCAGATATTTAAAGTCAGGTTAAAAGGGTTCATTGAAGGGTGTGATGAGGGTGAAGACAATTGCATATGTGTCAGTCATTCTTTATGATTGCAACATCATCCTGCCTTCTGATCACTATCTGCTTCTTTGCAAAGCCATATGTGACTCCTGCGCGCCTATTATTTTTCTTCAGAACTGAGAATGATGGCTACCTGATAACCATTTTGAAACTGTCTGCTGGATTCAATACCGCCACCTTATCACCAGTAACGGAAGACAAAAGAGACAAATGATTCTTGACTCATCCTCCATATCACCGGTATCCGTTTCACTTTCACAGCTGGTATTTTGTCATTACATGCTTTCATAATGTTATTGTTATTCTGACATGATGATCCCGGGCGAGGTGACAAGCCAGGTGTAATGGTTGCTGCACTTGCATACGGCAAATATTTGCACTATTTCCCACTTTTTTAACCAGGGATGCAAACTCAAGGGGGAAAAAAGATGACAAAGATGCAAATGAAGCTGTTTTTAATTGCTGATGATATTGTGATTATTTTAAGTTTGCATATAATAAACTTCAGTGGATTCAGCTGTGAGGGAGCTCGTCCACTGTGTTTAATATCCGACATCTCTCCTCTGAAGTTTCTGACATCAGGAAAAAAAAATGCAACACCCTTCCTTTAAACTTTGAGGATATCTGCTGTTGGACTTGCAGGTTCCATATGAACACCATGTTGGTATTTTCTCTCTAGTTCTTGGGAGGGGTTTAACAAAGGGTCAGTTTTGTTGTAATTTTCAGTGAGTTGCAGCTCTCTCCTCTTGGTCCAAATCAAAAGACTAAATAAATATAAAGACAGATGACCTTGCGTCATTTCATGCTGTTGTGAAGTGAAGCCACTTTTCCCAGCTTCCGTGTTGAACAACAAAGTAGAACTGTAGAATCATATCAAGGCCACGTCTGACAGAATCTGATCAGCGATCAGTGATTACAGCTGTTAGTCACGTATTTAACCCGCCTACCCATCTGAAAATGCTTGTGATTTGCCAAAACCTGTGTCACAGGGTGGATTTTCTATAGCGTGAAAACAGACGCAAGGAGTAGATGTAAAGTTCTTGTTTTCTGTCAGACCGCTTGAATTAAAATATGTTGAAAGGTAATTATAGATTTTTCCACCAGTGATGTTAAAAACTAGCACAGCAGCTTTAAGGACTAACATTAATGTTAAGTTAGCATTTTGGTCAGTGTCTGACCTGTGTTCATCCCTGGCTTGGGAATAATCACCAACCCTCATCTTCACGAGTTTAACTTTGAGGATGATGAGTAGCTAGGAAGAGGAGGTAGAGTTTGGCTAATGCACAGATGATAATTCAACTTCTGTCTGGGCTCTCAGAAGAAAAAGTGTGTATAGAGAGCTGTTTAGCTGATAAATGGTAAAGCACGTCTCTCCACTCCTTTGGTTGTGGAGGAGAGGAAAAAGCTGACAGAGGACTCATTCTTCTACAAGATACATGTGCAGGACTGCAACCCCTTTGGTATACATATTGTATGTATATACATTTACACACAGAGACAAGTGCATCCACATAACACCAGATATCCTCACAGAGACACACACACAGGGTTTGTGGCGGTAAGCTATTTATACAAACAAGCCAATCCAACTCAGACAGGGTGAACTGCAGAGCTATAAAAGATGCGGCTGTGGAGACAGAATAGGATAAACACTAACAGCAGAATAGAGAGAGGCTGCTGAAAATCTCATTAACTGTAAATTGAAAAACAGACTAAAAATGTCTTCCAGAGCAATAGCCAGGGCAGCCGCGTCGCTTTTTCATCTTCTCTACAACTTTCAGGAGTCGATACACCCCCACTTTCACTATCTCGCCCGCTCTCTTTCTCTCGTTTCCCACACAAACATATAGTCTGTGTGTGTGTGCGTGTCTGTGTGAGATGTTGTAGTTTTATCCTTGTTGAGTTTGGAGAGTTTGGAGTGAAAGTGTTTATTACTCAGGTCTTTTTTCTTGGTTTCTCTCCTCGGGCTGTAGTGTGGAAATCTGGGCCCTGTTCATACGTTCATACGTGCAGGCTCACTGCGCTTCTCCTTTAAATACATCCATTCTCACACCTGTACCATCAACACGTTTCTGTAGGGGTTATTAGGGAAATCAATAATTAACTTGATATTATGCAATGTTTAAGTGGTTATTACCCAACACTCTGGGTACTTTAGCCTGTGCTATCTGAAGTCTCAGCAAATTTCAACCATCTTTTCTCAGCACGCTGAACAATTACTGTGTTATACTTCTATTATCTTCTATATTATCTTCTACGAGCTTTGACTGAAGAGAGAATATTATTTCCTTTGGGTGTTTAGGCCTTTATTACACTGGCTACCAAAACAAAGAAGGAAAAATCAATCTTCCTTCTCACTGAAATTAGTTTCTGCATATTTTAGCAATATATAAAAGCATCATAAACCTGTATAATGCATCTTTCTTTTTCATACCTTGACTTTTGGGAAAATACCTAATTTCTCAGAACTCCCAAGTATCCGCATTTAACTAGTTGCACAGTTATCACATTTGGAAACTAGTGTCAAAAATAGCAACACTTTTTCTGACATTTTATAGACCAAATGATTAATCGATGAATTGACAAAATAATTCAACAGATTCATGGACAGTGAAAATAATCGCTGCAGTCCTACTACGTTGCCGGTTTCTTGGGATCTCTCGTCATGTTCGGGCCCTGGGTGGATGGTTTCCCTATTTCCTGCCCCATGACACACCTGTCCCCTCCTGCCAGGAATTAGTGCTCGACTCGGACATCCTGCGCATCAGCTGTCAGTCAGCGGCTAAACCATAGATGTATGATGGCGTGTGGGAGAGCTGCTGCCACACAGTCTGCAGCACAGAGGTGGAAGTCTGTCAGAGGCAAAACTGTCAATCATTCCTTCCTCTCGCTGCTTTCAGGTGACCCCGCCCCCTCACCTGTCGCTCCCCCATTATCAATCTAACTCATTCATTCCCGCCTCGTCTCTGTCCCACAGTATCACGGTATCGTCTGTCTGTATGTATCACCATCCATCCTTCTTTTCATTCTCAGCCTCATCTGTCACACTGATCAGGAGCTGTACATCTTTTTTTGTGCTTTTTATTTTCCCTCCGTCTGTTTTTCTCAACGCTGGATCACTTTAGTATTCACAACCCCTCTTACTCATTTGACTTTTCCTCTCTCACTCTATTAATTTCCATTCGAGCACCCTCTTTCTCTCTCCCTCTCTCTTTGTCTCCCTCTATGTGTCTCTCCTTTGCTGAGGTGGTCTGGATGCTAGATGAGTCATTGCAGCTTTTGCCACTCTACAGATGATTTATCTGCCCACAAGGAAGCAGGAAGGGGGATGATGGAGGTATGTGTGTGGGGGGGCATTAAAGAAAAAAAAAACAAAGAAAGATGAAGGGAAGGGAAGGGAAGGGAAGGGGGGAGGGAAAGAGAGGAGAGTCCGGGAGAGAGGCGGCAGCCAACCTGCTGGCATCATACTCTTTCAAATGGAGGAAAACAGAGTCTGTCGACTGTCAAGAAAAATGCTCCCGACGAATATTTAATTCATCAAAGGACCCCTGATGTTTTAATAAATTAAATATTTTCCAGAGGAATGTTCTAAACAAAGATCAGACTTTGGCTTCCCCTCCATTTTGAATTTTTCCTCTGCCGAGCACCTGTGGCAAGTTTTGTCTGCCTTTTCTACACTTTTACAGAGGAGGTGTCATTGTCAGTGTGCAAAAGTTTCAGAAACATGTCACATCAAACATAACCTGTTACTAATATGATTTTAACACTGACAGGATGGAAAAGTACAAGATAGATGCTAGAAGAGAGGGGAGGAGAGGGACAGGAGAGAATGAAATGAAAGGAAAGGAAAGGAAAATGAGATGAAACAGGAGACAAAATGAGAATAAAGGAAAGGAAAGACAAAGAAAAATGAGATATAAAAGGGCAGAAAAAAGGGAAAGGAGATAAAAGGCAAAAAACACATCAAACATAAGCTGTTACTAGCATGATTTCAACACTGACAAGGTGGAAATCTAAAAAGAAGATGTCAAAGGGAAGGGAAGGGACAGGAGAGAATGACACTTAACAAAGGAAAATAAAAGGAGATGAAAATGAGATCAAATGAGAGGAGGGGAGAGGAAACAAGGAGCCACGGTGAGAATAAAGGAAAGGAAGCAAAGAAACATGAAAGTAAAGAAAAGAAAGAAAGGGAAATGAGACAAAAGAAAAGGAAATAAAAGTGGAAATAAATAAGAGGAAAAAGAAGGGAGAAAAGGTAATGAGAGGAACAGAGAGGAGAGGTGGAGACGTAAAAAAAGAAAAAAAGAAAAGAAACTGAAAACGCCAAGGCCTGCCTGTCCAGCCAGACACCTCAGACATCACGCAGGAATCCAAGGCAAAGAGTCTGGAATGGAGGGATGGAAGGAGGGAGGGTTAGATGATGGATAGGGGTGGGGCGGGAGGGAGGGGAGTGTTTGATGTAGGGACGGAGGGAGAGAGTGATGAAGGGATGCAGGGGAGGAGAGGATGCTGAGAGAAGCAGCCAGGAGGGAATTTATTGCAATCATTACACTTGATGGACTCAGTGAAGCTGCACTTCATACACACTGTCTGGCTCCTGTGTTTGTGTGCGAGTGCAAATACAAAGCCTCCCACCACACACACACGTATGTACACATATATATATGTACACACACACACACTGTCTGGTCGAGCATTTGTCTGTGTTTTCTTTAGCGAGTTAACATTTATGAGGTGGGGTGGAGACGCAGAGAGAAAATAGCAAGAGGGAGGGGTGACGGTAGTCTGAGTTTCTCTGTCATTTTCTGTCTGGGCGCCCATTACAACAGGGTGTCCTTTTTACATTGATGTACTTACTGCAGCTATTTCCTCTCTTTTCCCCTTATTTTCCTCCCAGACAAAAATTACCACCTCCCGACTGTGTGACTGCACCGAGTTGCAGTTTACGTCCATGTCTGTCCAGACACATATGTAGTCAAGACTTTAAAGGAATGTAATAAAAGGAGTGTATTTTGAGGAAAATGGAAGTATACTAGGCCTGCACGAACAAAATCTGAAATGTGAAATAACATTGCAATTAGGGGCCATCACAAAAATGAAATCTTAGTGATGATTAACATCAACAACAATAACATCATCACATCATAGTGCAATTAACAAATTGTTCATTTTCTGTTCATTTTATGCCAGAAGAGTCATTAATCTGCACTGGAATTTCTGTTTTCCTTGCAAGTTTGTAAAGAAAACTTTCATAGGGCATATTTGGCATCAATAACTTATATAAACAGAGTCTATTATTAAAAAATACAAAGAAATTACTGATGATGACAGAAAACAATAGCAGTCAAACACCTCAAGATAAACAGTTGGTGGATTATGAAGTTAATATGATGTTCATAAAGTTGTATTAACTTCAACTTCCTGGAAAAAAATGTATTCATTATACTGTAAAACCACTGGAATAAATTCAAAGGAATGCGATGCCATCCAATGTGGGGATATGTTTGTATTCGTCAAAGATACAGACAATATTCTGGTAGATTCTGGTCCAATCTGTTGAGATATCTATTTTGAAACATATCTGTGAAGAGACAAGATTGGACCCGGAACAATCCCAAATCCACATACACTTAAATACACTAAAATGTAATCCACTGAAGATCTTATATCAGATCATTTCACATATGCAGTGAATCTTTGAAGTATCTTGTTTTGAGATATTGGGTACGAATTTACCAACTAGACACGTGACAGATGTAGGTTTATTTATTTATTCGCTCTTTGATATTCTGAAAAGTCTGAAAACCGGACAGCTGGGGAATGTGTCATTCATTAAAATTCTGACAATGGCAAATTTAGATTTGCATGTATCGCTCACCTTCTCAAGAGCAAATTCAGAGCACACCTAGTTAGTGTGTCGCACTGTGGTGTGTGTGGGCTAACGTGGCGTCTACTCTCAGAAAATCCTAGCTACTTCGAGAAGTAATGAGTCAAAATTGTTCCTGTTAACGCTACTTTCATCTAAAATCAGCAAGAGCAAGTTCAAGGATGGAACAGCATGTTTAGTGCTTGGGTGAATACAGTTGAAAATAATACATTTGAAGCCTGCTACAACTTTGGGAATAAAGGCATTAGAGGCGCATGGGGAGTCAGAAAAACACAAAGCTACTGTAAAAAGCTGCCTGCAAATGTCTGCCATTACCCAATAATGTTCTGTATTCACATCGGGAGCATCACCAAAGTCAGACTTCCATTTTCCTTCATAGGTTTTGTATTATTTTTTTGCCAATATGAATGTGAAATAGGTCTTAAATTGCATTCATAATGGTCTTAAAAAGTCTTACATTTAACTTGGTGAAATCTGCAGCAGTACATCTCTCCTGCAAACTAATGCATGGTTTATATGTCACAACATTAATACATGCTTTTAAGTCATTTTCTTTTCAATAGAAATGTTACCGTGATGAAGCACTTGGAACTGTTTCCTGTCAGCGTGACGTAGGTTCACCCAGCTAACCAACAAGCGTGCCTGCCATTCCCGCAGACAGCCGCCCTCCCCACCAGCCAGTCAGTTTATCCCAGAGCAGCAGTCGCCCAGCGGTGCTCGGGTGACAGCGCTCTGATTTAAAACCCGGCAGCGGCGTTTTGTTTCTGCCCCGCTGACTCTTCCTATAACCTAACCAGGCTTTATCAGCCGCACACAGACTGCAGCGAGCTGGATACAGCACCTGGCAGAGGGAAGGGGGGGGAGGAGAGGAAGACTGTCAGAAAGAGACAGAAATAAGGAAAAGTGGTGAATAAAAAGACTTCACGAAGACGACAGAGAGGGAACGTGGAGGAAATGGGAGTGGAAGGAGGGACGGGAGAATAGAAAAGTGCAGGGGGTGTAATGGAGCAACTGGGGAGCTCTTTCACACCTCACTGTGGTCTTGCCCTGCCAATGACCCTGTCATCAGTGTGTGTGCGCTTGTGCCTGTGTGTGTTACTGCTTCCGACAGGTGTCCCATATTGAATTCTGCTACCTGACACACTGTCGTCTGCGAGACACACAACTGATTCTTCCCCCAACGCACATACACAGGCTTACACACAGCATGTCTTTAGATCAGAGATGGTTTTATCCCTGGGTGGGCAGGATGAAAAATGACTTTGCCTCCTGGGGATGAGTGTACATTTGACTGAGGCCAGTTTATTCAGCAGAGTGGTGCTGGAGGAGAATGAGAATAGCATCTAAGTGAACGCAAAGTCACCTTGACTGCATTTTTTCCCTCTCGTTAATTGCTATTGATCAGCTAGGATAGCAGAATTCCCTTGATTTTTTTTACAGCAGATCAAAGATCCTTGAGTTAAACCTACCAAAACATGACTGACAGAGGAAACGCTCGACTTTTCCTTATAAATTCAATTAACCAGAGAGTTGAATTAAACATTCATGAACATTTGTCTGAGATCTGGCATTAAGCACTTGTTCCATGAAAACCTGAGGGGTCCTGATTACTGTGCATCACCTCTCTTCCTCCTCTCCTCTCCTTCCCTTTACCCTTCACAGTCTCCTTTTCAACACTTCAAAAAAAAAATAGAAAATCACAAAGCTGAAAAGGCAGGCTGTGGTTTCTTCCAGGACGCAGTCATGTGAAGGAAATGTCCATTACAATCCGGGAGGAGATGGAAAACTTCAAATTGCTTTTTCTTTGTCTGACCAACAAACAGCATTAAACCCCTATTACAGTAACTTACATTAAGACTATTTTAAAAAGCTTGATTACTAACACAGTCAATCAATCATCAAAACCACTGCCCTTTAAAAACATGAATAAATCATTTTAGCTCCAGTCAGACAAATGGAGTTTTGAAAAAAGGACAATATTTGTCTGAGATGTAGTTGAGTACAAGTATAAAGTTGAATAAAATGGAAACTTAAGTATAGTATAACCACTAACGACAATTATTACTTTACTAATAATCAAAAGTAATCAGTTACATTGCTCATTACTTTACTTTTTTAATCAACTAGACTGCACACCTTCCCATCTGATATTTTATTATTAGAAACTGTGAAAACGTGCTTTAACAATCAGTCAACCTCCTTCTATGATAGATGACAGATACCGAGTCTGACCAAAACCAGCTCATTTCAAAATGGAGACTAAGCAGTAGCTAACGTTAGCAGGCCAGTTAAAAAGATATTTACGTCAGACATCTGTTGTATTGCTTGGGGCTGTTATTTTTCGTCTGGTACACGCTAACTGCCTTCTGTACAAAACAACCCGACCAGCGAGACAAAACTGGTGTCATCAAACTCCCAGTAAGACAGAGAGCAAAACAATTTTGTGTTGGTAATTTTTTTTTAAATGCGCAGTTGATTAAATGTATTTATTTTTAATTCTTGCACAAGATTGTTTCTAAATCTGCAGTTTGTCCTTTTATTATTTTCAAAACTATCCTTTTCAGCGGTGGCCTCTAATTACGTACTTATACTCTCATGCTGTACCAATTTGAAGTACTTGCGCTTTACTTTAACATTACCATTCATTCCAAATGTATACTTTATATGGCTCCACTACATCTCGGAACTACATCTCATCTGTTACATCTCATCTTGTGTATTTTGTAATGTTGTAATATGTGTCTGATGTAGTTATGTTTCATTGCCACAATGTAAGGTTTTTTGTTGAAGAAGAAGCTAATGGGGGGGGATCCTAATAAACTAAACTAAACTATTTCTGCATTAAAATATCTTTAAAATTTTAGCGGTTGCACAACCCATGACATTTATTTGACTTTTCGTGTGATTTCTTATTGTTTTTCCAGTGTTGAGACCCCGACATATTTGTAGAAGCATGTGCTTGTCTGATGTCTGAGTGTGACGTATGATTGCGCCGCAGGAATTTTTCGGCAGTACAACGGACAATAAAGGGTTAAACTGTATGCAAATGGGAATTCATTGAGATGATATTCAGATGTTTTAATTGTATTCAGAAAATCCTAACATTTGAGTTGACCCTCACAGACCCCTCCTGTTTCCTTCATGTCTTTGTTTTCATGTGCTCACAGTGTATCATGTTACAGTAATGCCAGTAAAGTATCTCTGATTGCGACAGATATAAGACGAGGGAAAGGGAGAGGGGTGGGGGTATGTGTCAAAATAAAGATGACTGAAGACAGAAACGTGAGAAGGGGACCTGCTTGCCTCATCATAACTCCGTCCTCACCTTTTTCTCCTTCATACCTGTACGCCCCTCTGAAAAAGATTTCTGCATTTAATCCTCTCCTCCTCTCCCAGACTTTTCCCTCGCCTCCCGCTCTTATTCAAACAAGCCTCATTGACCTCCTCAGAGCTTTCACCCTACTCAAACCTCGCCGTCTCTTCTGTACATCTCACTTTTTTTCTCTCTCGCTCTTTATGTTTCATCTCAGATCTGAAAACTTCAAACGACTCTCTCTGAAAGGGGCCTCTGTGTCTCACTTAGACTTTCTGAGTTTCTTTACCAAAGACTTGCTAGTCTGTGTGACTCTATTTAGTGTGTGTTTGTAACCTCCAAACACTAGCGGAGTGTAACAAAGCTTTGGGTTCGAATGACCTTTTCTGGAGTGCGTTTTGGTGTGTGTGAAGCCATGCACTGATGAAGAGCAGTCTGCAGCACACACACTCTTTAAATCCTAATTCTCATGCCTGATGGATAACGAAATCACAAGCTTTGGTCACACTGCCTGTTTTGCTCTGAACTCTGCTATTAAAATGTTTAATATAGCCTTGGGCTCTTGCTACTGCTTTGATCCTCAGCGAGGTTTTTCAGGGAGTATTTTTACGCCAGTGCGGCTAATCACTCTTGAAATCAATACATGCATCTTATCCTTTCTGCCTGTGCTCATTGTCTACTAGCCCCTCTTGAAATATGAAGTGTTACTAAAACTGCAGGTTGATGGCAGGATTCTTTCTTCGAACTTTCCCAGAGCTGTTTTTTTACAATCTGCAACTCCACTTTTCTTTTTCACCCTCTCTCTCACTCTCTCTCTCTCTCTCTCCCTCTCTGTCTGTCCTCTCCCTCCCGTCTTTGTCCTGGCGTCGCATACCAAAGAGCTCAGGACAGGACGTGCTTCATATCTGCAGCCAAACCCTGGACTCCTGTTCTGCTGCGGTAAAGAGCAGCTCAATTCGACCCCAGTCTGCCAAGGCTGCGTTCTGAACGGCTGAATAAATCACCTTTTTTTAAAAAATAAAATAAAAACCATAACCATTAGGATGTGAGAATGGTTGCGAGCCGTCTGCCATCTCTGCAGAGGAGCCGATCTTCTCTCTGTGCAGAAATGCAACATATTTATGAACGATAACCCTACAGCATGAGAGGAGAGAAGGTTCACTATCAGACATTTGGTTTCCTCCCCCTCCAAGGAGTCATACACCACAAACGACAGGCAGGTTCAAGTGTAGATCTGATAGGGCCAGGCAGCAAGCCAGAGATGCTTTTGCCAATCAATGTCATCATGAAACATACACACACTTCTACATACAGTAATACTGTGTGTGGAAGAGTCGTGAGATGATTTGTGCTGCTCGAGGTTTTTGCAGTCTGGTGTTATCAGAGTTGTCAGGCAGGCAGATCTGCAGCACAGGAGAACGTGGCTTGGGTAGAAAACAGACACACTGTCAGGATAAGCGTGTGTAAGAAAAAGAGTGTGTGCATGTGTGTCTTTAGGTACAATGAAAAGCCTTTCAAAAGAGATTGCAAAGGTTAAAAATTAAGGAGATGATTTGCTGAAATATTTTTAACAGTCAGCTATTTCACTGAAAAACAGGTGGTATTTTGTACTCAATTTAAAAATTGCATGCACACAATGGGCACAGATTCAGGGTGGAACAGCCTGTGGAAATCACACCTGTCGGTGGATCTAAACAGAACTCGTTCTACGCAGGAATGGATGCTTGTTAAATTAAGAGTTACAATTAAGTCTGAAATGTGCACATTTTAACCACCCCGGTATGTTTGATTTAAAAATATCTAGTGTCAACATCCAAAAACACACAATGCCACACACAAAACACGCTGAACAAAAGCCGTGAACGCCAAGATTTTACAAATACACAAATGTCCTGCACACAAGTTTAAACCTAGAGGCACTAGAATAATCAGGGGGAACACCATTAAAGAGTCATTACGAATGTATTTTCATTGCTGATAAATCTTTTGTCGATTTTTTTGATTAATCAATTAGTTGTTGTTGAAAATAGACAAAAATGCCAATCAGTGTTTCCCAAAGCCCGTTCACTCTTCAGTTTACTGTCATTGAGGAGTAAAGACACCAGAAAATATTCACATTTAAGAGGTTGGAATCACAGAATTTTTACTTTACTTTTGTCTTAAAAACTTGCTCAAACCCACTAACTGGTTATCAAAATAGTTGTCGATCAATTTAATAGTTGACAACTAATGGATTATTCATTGTAGCTTTCAACATAGATGACTCTGGTTAAAAGTTTCACGTCAGATGTAACTCTGGCCACACCCAACAGTTAATGTCACTGTAGCTACACACCCCAGGGTAAACTTCTGCAACACTGCAGCAAAGCATAAGGCCAGCAGAGGCCAGTGGAAGGCAGCAAGAAAAAGAACAAAAAAGAGATTTTCAGGGGCTGTTAAAAAGTAATTTACCACTTTAACACTATCTCTACTCCTTTTCATTAACACTATAGACCATGACCAAAAGTTATTACGAAAACAAAAAGTATCATGCACAATGTCTACATTACCCACAATACAACTTGACCAAAACAGTTTGAGACGTTGCCTCAAGAGACATCATTGGGGCAATTTAGTTTAGAGCTGTTTTCTATTTGCATGTGCAGCAGACTATAAACAGACCATGTTCAGTCAGAGACACTTAAATCAAAGATCTGAAGGAGCTCAGAATGGATCCAACAAACACATGGTTTAGAAGCAGTGGTGGAAGAAGTATTCGCATCCTTTACATAAGTAAAAGTACTAATACCACGCTGTGAAAATACTCAAGTTCTGCATTTAAAACCAGGAACCAGGATACCTTTTACCCTTATTCCAGAATGATAGCGGATGGTGCCAGACCAATCTACAGCACTGGTACGGTGCTAACGAAGCGTGGAGATAGATCTGACTACGCGAGACTGCCTAAGTTCAGTACTGAAGTATTTAGTTTAATTCAATCTCTGGTTAGAAGTGTCTTTGAGGAACAGGACTAAGTCTTGTTAAACAACCTCCTAATATATAGTAACACACAGGAGGCACAAACTGGGGCTTGATTGGATGTTACTCGCAACACAGTTGTGAAGCCAGTCAAGCATTTTGCAAACAGTCGATGCATATCAACCAATAAGACACGCCATGATTCATTTGCGTAAAATCAAAGCAATATCCCTTTACATTACTCTTTAATTAATTAATGGCAAAAATGTCAAAAGAATCCCAAAAGGAGTTTTCATTTGGACAAGCTTTTTCAGATGTTCAGCTCTGGATTTAACTACATTAACACAAGAGTACATTACCTCTAAAGGTGAAATGGAAAGTACAGGCTAGATCCTGACTTCTGACTTGAACAGAAACAGGACGTACTGATCAATGCACACTTTCCAACTGGACTTCCACCATTTGTTTAACGCCGCCTCTTTACCACTGAGCACAAGAGCATCGTGTTTGGATATAATGAAACAATTATATCCAAAAGAATGAAATTAAATCACAGTATTTTTTGAGAATCTGGCAGTTTCACAGTTTTCACATCACCTTCTTCATGACTGGGCCTTTATATGGGATTGTGGCTTATTCTTGTGACAGAAGTACACATAATTAATTTCAAGGTCAACTTCAAGTTCATGTGCCATTCCAGCCATATCTCAGGACCAGTGTGCACAAAGAAGAAACACAGTTAAAACATTAAAAGACAATAAAAAGCAGCAGCTAAAAGACAAGTACTACACGAAAAAAGTGCAATCAATTGCTTGAATTACAATAATACACATAATAAATAAATACTATGAAATGGTTATTAAAAGGCAGCTTGTTGTGTGAATGTGCACGTTGCAGAGCGTTAACAGTCTTATGGCCTGTGGGAAGAAACTGCTCAAACAGTCGGGTTGTTTTTTATTTTATGGATCGATATCTCCTGCCACCGTGGTTGCATATAATGAAGGCTTTGATTAATATAGGGTTTGCTTGGCCTCGCAAAACGAAACAATATAAGTAATCAGTGTGCATTGTGTTACTGCAATATTTTATAAACTCAGTGTCAGAAAAGAAGGTCTCATTAGCACATTTTATTCCACTAATGACACAAGAAACAAATAAGCGTTAAGTTTATGCTTTCTCAAATTCTAACAAATGTCTAAGGCAGACTTCTGAGCTGCTCAGTGACGAGTACAGCATCAAAACCCGTTAGCATCAATAACTCCCAGAATCCTTCTCCTCGTGGACAGACAGCAGCGTCTGATTTGGATCTGACTGACCGGTTGACACAGTCTCGGTCGATCGGTGACAGTTCCGGTTGCCAAACCGTTGCTGGAGACGCACAATGGTGGAATGACTGACGTTCAGCCTTCTGGATCCAGCTCTGGTGCTCTGACCAGACTGAAGCAGACCGAAGCCATGTTCCTTTCTGCTTACGTCAGCAGTGGCATCTTTCCTGACAGTGATGTGGATATCATTTTGTGATCTTTTTAAACGAAGGTCTGTCAGCTCAGACGATGAGTTCGAAATTTCAAACAGTATTTTGCACTGAGCACAAAACCACTGAAGCGGAACGGACCCAAAGGTTTGCCATTTTATAGATTATAGAATATTTAATGTATAAATTGTTGTGCTGCAAAGTAAGAAGCATTAGAAAGAAGGTTTGAGCAGTTAATAGGGGTCCCCTCCCCTCTCAATCCACTCTGCACTTATCTCCATAGTGCTTCTAGCAGTGAACAATATTATATAATTTACTGCCTATTGAAGCCTTACAGATATTGTTTCAGCCATGTTACAGTATGGCTGTATATGAAAAATTCATATAGTATAGGAAATTAAAACTGGTATAGCAGCCTTTATATCACCCAACACTGCTGAAACATAGTTCTTTGTTCTAATTCATCCTGTTCATTTGAGCTGCACTGCCTTGACAGAAAACATGTACAAAACTGTTTCCTGATTAAGTGCTACTCGCTAACACAAATGTGGACATTTACAAATTCCTTCCTATTTCTTCTAAATACATTAACATAAAAATGATATTTCTTACTAATGTATTTAATATTTAATCTTACTTTCGCTGAGTATGTCTTTGTGTGTGTGTTGTCTGCATCTGTTGATTCTTGACTTTGATTTAGCTGCTTGCCGCATTGGTGCAATATCCCAGTGGAGGTTATTCAACATTCATTTCATCTCTCATCTATATGCTACAGTATGTATCCCGGGAGTATTTTTATGCCTCTAAAGTCTGTCTGGCAATTTGTGTTCAGCTGGTGCTCTCCAGTTCAATTGAAAAAGAATCACAGCACAAAGGAGGGATTCGTGCTTGAAGCCTGCAGTGTACGGTTATTGATAGGATCCTAAACAGTTTAAGTCTGAACAGCTGGGACACATCATATACTCCCCCCACCTAAAGAGCACTCTGTCTGGTAAACAGACGTAAATGTTTCCAGCGTGCGTAGTGTCTCAGGTGAGCTCTGACAATAAGGTTCATCGGTGCGGGAGGAAGACGTGGGACGCAGCCTGAAGGAGAGATCCTGTCTGGAAGAATGAAACTGATTAGCTGTGCTGGGAGGGGGATTGAGGAGCTGTTTTACTTCTGCGGTTCTCCAGGGTTGAGCACACAGTTTCCAGCCTTTGTGTGTTTAACAGCATCAGAAGAGCTGATGAATGGCCTATTTAACTAAACCTCCCCAATGAGCAAAAGTGAAACCACAAGAATGTGAAAGACAAAAAAATAAGCCGAACAACAGTTCATGCATGTTATTCAAACGACCTTGGCTGGTTCAGACCAAATCTCCACTGCTTCTTCTCTCTCAGTGAATGAGACTGATTAAAACTCACAGATGCACTGACCTGTACTGACTAAATACTGCAAACACTGGATATGCTTATGGGGACAAAGCTGTGTCAGAAACGTGTAGGAGAAAACTCAAGCAATTCAGACAGTAACCACACAGTAGATCCAGAACACACAGTAGTTACATTTTGGACCAGGCAGTCAAAAACGACATAACCTGCAACATAACTCTAAGTCGATACATGTAGGTACCATAGCTTACACTGTAGCCTGATACACAGGAATACATTTAGTTTAAGATGTGGCCTGCAGCCAGGTAAAGAGTTGTTCAGACAAACTGAATCAGAGATAATCTTAGTGTTCTCAATCCATGATTAGCAGAACACCATGTCAATTCTAAGGTAGGGCTGGGTGATCTGATTATTTTATATCATGGATAATCTTAATTTATCATATGGGCCTCATAAATGGGCCAAGTAGCAGTCTTGATAGTGTGATTGATATTCTACAGAGAGTGCTGCATTTTGGGTTGTCTGCTACGATAGTACATGTGTATAGTTATTCTTTGGAGTCTGTCAGCTACAAATTAGTCCACTTTAACCTGCAGGAGTTTGTGTAATGTTTTTCTGCCGCTGATGAAATAAAGTAATGATGACAAAAACAAGTTTAGAAGTCAGAATAGTTTATTAATGCTGTTGTATATTTAATCAAATCACAGTGTCAGCCTGTGCAATCATATAATCGCAAATGGCTTCAATTTTATCAATTAAAAAATGTGGATGTGTGAATAGTCTGTAATAAAGAAACGACTGCCTGTGTAATGTATGGTCGCCTGACTGTCTGGAGTGTAGACCAGGTGAAATGGATGTCAATGACCAGATGCTGAACTGGTGGCCAAGAAAACACAACCTCTGTGATATTTTGGATTCAGTGACATTGCCCTCAATAACCAAGCAAGTAGACTCATCATACAATTTGTTTATCGCAAATCACAATATTGTCCACAGAAATCGCAATATGACTTTCGCCAAATCCTGCAGCCCTACATTTGTGTGTATCATTTGTTCATTATATATTTTTGTCCCTATAAAAATTGTTCATTTATTATCCTTCAGAAATTCTCTTTGTGTCTGTGGCAGCTGTCAGATAAATACAGCAGGGATGGGATGCAGACATTCAACAACAACGGGCTACACAACAACATCACCAACACTCAAGAATTGATTACAACAAAATGCAAAAGACACACACCTCATGTCACTGGGATTTGTCTAACAGAGGTATATGGGGTCTGTGGGTGTGGGAAATGACTACGTGACTGATCTGTCATTTGAAAGTGCACTATGGAAGATTTGCATGTGCTTGCGTGCTTACTTATTTGTGCAGGGAGCTGGTTGTTGACATTAGCTAATTCCATTTCTAAGCTGCCACAATATAGTGAATTCTATGTAGATGTTCCGGGTCAGTTTTTCTGCAAATATCCTCACACTTGCAACACTAGATATTGTTAACTTAGAAATGCAGTCAGGTAACAGCACAACACAGACTCCAACACAAACTCCACAAAAGTACACAAGCACACACAAATCTTAACCCCCTAAGAATTGTGTTCTTATGCATTCCAGAACTACTGACCCTAAATATTTTTTAAAAATTAAGATGACAACACAATGCAGACTTCTGAGCGAGTAATCCTAATTTTCTCTTTTCATCCAGCTTTGTACCTATTCATTTGGAAACTGTGAGGCCATGAAGTGTTTTCTAAGGGCTGGCTGTGTGACTGGAGACAGCAGAGAGAGGAGCTGCCTGCACCAATAACACCAACCATCTGTTGGACGCCAAAGACGACTCTGTCTCCACACCTACCTCCTCCTCCTCCTCTGTGCGTCCTTCTCTCTCTGACTCTGTTTATCTTTCACTCTCTATCCCTCTCTATCGTTAATATCTCTGCCTGTTTTCTCTCTCTGTGTGGCTCTTTCTCCTTTACTTCCACTAATCTGTGTTTTTTTTAACTCTCCCCTCTCCCCTCTCTCTCTTTGAGGCCAGCCAGAGAACAGGGTGGGGCTGGATTTGGGAAAGAACAGAAAAGACAAAGTATAAAACAGAAGAATGTGGTGTCGTTTACACGGAGGTGTTTCTTCTTCTCAGTTAATCTGGTTTCTTTGTTGAAATACTCAACTTTTGAACAAGGCTTTAAAAAAAAAAAAACATAAGACTCAGCCCCACAAAAAAACCATCAGAACTAAATCGCATTGTGTGCTGCTGAGTAATTAGAAATGTGTCTGTGATTACAAGTGTGGTGCTGTTGTGTTTTGCTTACTGTGCACACCTGACAACACAGACACGCCCACTACCACAATAAGCCCTTTGTGTTACGTGCGTCAATTTGTATGCAGTTATGTTTTGAGTGTGTGCATACATGTGCAAGTGTGTGAGTGTGTTTGTGTGAAAATGAACTATGACTGAGGGTTAGATTACAGACCGATAGCGACTCCTGTCAACTCGTCAACAGACAACAGAACAAGGACAGGAGGAAGATGTAGGGTTTTTATTTGTGTGTGCACTTTAATCTTTGTGAGAACCAGCTTGAGTTGTTGGACCTGACCTACAAAGTCAGGAGATTTTGGCCCGTCCTCACCTTTCGATGGACCTTCAAATATCTGTTTGAGGCTGCAGACTTTGCTTCAAGGTTAAAGTTAACAATTAGATTTAGGTTAGTGTTAGGCACTCAGTTGTGATGGTTAAGGTTAGTGCAAGGGGATAGGGAATGCATGATGTCAATGAGTGTCCCCACGTGTGTGTGTGTGTGTTTGCAGGGTGTAAGAAGAGTGGTGGGGCGAGGTAATGGTGGAAATAAGAGATCTGAACAACAACAAAGACTTTCACAGTCTCACATTTAGTACCGTCTCAGAGTCTCCGTCCTGTAGCAGTGTCTAGTGTCTGACATTATCTACTATGTCACTCTGTGGGTTTAACAAGCCAAATAAATATTTTTTACAATGTGTTTTGTGTTACACAACAGCTCTCAGTGCTTTAAAAGCACAACAAACTAAAGAAACTGAAGAGAAGTCAGCAGTAACTGAAAGCTATGAGTGGCATAGGCATTTTTTCAGTTGTCCATGTCATGTGTCTAATAGAACAGGTACTTAATCAAGACCTCTGTCCGCAGGCAGCGGATCAGCTCAGTACGGGCACATAAGTGCAACCCTAAGGGTAGACTTCAAATCTATTTTCTCCAGTTTTATGTGCATTATTACAGTCCTTCTGTGTTGAGTGCTGTCACATCAGGTAACCTACACTCCATACTGAGCCTGAACACATCCTTTGTTAATGCTGCTTCAGCTCAAGGAAACTTTTTGATGCATGAACAAGAAGTTCAAAAAAAACATCAGTCTGAAAGTATAAATGAAATTCCTGACTTTTCAGTGATGAAGTACTGTATTTTACCGCTGTGCTTTCTTCAATATCACCCACTAATGTATCAATGAACTGTAATTACAATATGATTAATATAGACGATGCAATGCTTTACAAAAGACACTGTTGAAACAGTTACATTTAATCACTGTGCAAAAACTCTGTCAAATTAGGAAGTCATTCTAACAGGACCAAGCATTTCTCGGAAAGAATGATACACCATAGGCTGTAGATAAAGATGGACGCTGGGACAATGTGTCCTCCCACTGTGAAAAAATTAAGTCACAATCCTGTGGTCATGGGAACCATGTTGCTTGTATGACGCAGTTTAAAGCGAGAGTCTGCACTGTAGGGACGTCACGTCCACCTGCCCACCAGCCACAAACCAATCTGTTACAGGCCATAGTACATTGTTTATTTTGATTATTGGTACCTGTCATTGACAGTAATTTGACGGATTCAGTACAACAATTGGTCATTACATCTTTCAATGACCCGATTTTATAACATCAAATAACTTAATAAACTCATCAGAAAGAAGATGATTTGAATACAAATCATTCAGTCAATTTCCATCACCATTTCCATGTCGTTTTCCACGTTTAAAGTTTGAGTGACACTCTTTTAATGACATTATGTCATTGCACCGCCATCCTCTTCTTCACCTGAGTGGAAAATTAGCCTCACCAATAGTTCACATGGAGATATTAACTCTAACATTCAACAGACTCCATTTCAGTGAGCATCTATTGACATTAACATCATGAATTTAGTTCTGTTTTTGGCCATAGTACATTGTTTATTTGGAGTATTGGTACCAGTAATTGTCTTTGCATGTTTAAGTTTTTAGTGATGTCTTATTCATAAGGTGAATGACTATTATTAAACTATTATTAGGCTTGTACTATGATAGTAGCATACAATGAAAACGATAATTAATCACGATTATTTGCATGATAATTAATCGTCAACTAAAATGTCAAGATCTGAATCATGTAATGCTAATGCAGCCGAGTAAGAAAATATGCAGAAAAAGATAAATATATTGCTTTGTATGTATTAAGCTTTTTTTTAAGAGATTGATAAAAGATCCTGTCAGAAGTTGTTTATAGCAAAATATATAAAGTACAGAGAGTTTTTGCTTTTAACACTAAAATTTACTACGATTCTTTTCTTTCTAAAAATAACATGAAAAGAATTCAAAGCTGGCCGCTTCATGTTAAAATGTTTCAATGTTTTTATTGTCAATTCAAACAGACTGTTACAGACAGATACTCGCTCAGTAATGTTCACAGGTGGCTGTTAGTTTTACGATCTCGGTATTACAAAGCACAGAAATGTAGCCACGAGGCAAAACGATAAATCACAGTGACTTTCTGTAAATGATAATATTTATTACATGACAAAGACGTGACGTGACGCGTTTATTCTAATGCTCTGAGATTGACGGTTTCTGTCATGAATTTTCCTTAATAGTTAAGTGCCATAAGAGTTCTGCTTTGACAAGTGTTAATCAAAGAAACACTACGGATGGAGGGGTGAGGCCGGGGGAAAGGGGGGTACTTTTTCTAACTATTATAAACACAAGTTAATCAGCAGATTACAAAAGAAAATAAAAAATTCTAATATTTATTTGAAGATGTGTCAGCAACAAACCAAAGAACGTGTTTGATTTGTCAGTGCAGAAAACACAGGCACATACACACACACTGCGACTCTTCATTAATAATCAATGCTTGGATGTAATTTGTTGGGCGGTTGTGTCAATCCAGCTTATCAAGTTAAATGAAATGTTATCAGCAGCAGAAAAAAATTAACAGCCATTGCTTTGTGCAAACACAGCAGGTTGTATATTTTGGGGGGAAGAGGTGTAAGTCTATAAGTTAAATGTATGCAAGAGGGAGCCGTGTCTTTAACAAGGTTATTATCGTTAAAGAAAACTAACAAAATAATGAAAAGTCAACTGAAACTGTATTGTGTGTTTACCAAAGTAACTAAAATAAAATGCCTTCACTTTTCATCTTGACAAATTATTTCAAGCAGAGGCTTAAAGAGATGTATGTGGGTTAGTGGAAAAGTTTGTATGTGTTCAGTTTATTTACCTGTTGTGCAGGAGTGAGCTTCTCCTCAGTCTTTAAAGGATGCACACATGCAAGGCAAAGGTCACATGACCGGCAGAGAGGGCACCGATAGGCTACCGACAGGCTGTCATATCTGGAAACAAACAGCGGTATTTCATTAAAATACACTACATTTCAAGGTACATTTTTTACATGTTAACATAAGTTTAATGATGAGCTTGATCCATTTTGGACCCACTGAGAGTAGACCCGTGGCCTGCTTTTAGACCCCGAGCCACCAGTTCTGAACCACTTGTCTATGCTCTATACACAAAACACTTGAATCTGCTGATTTTGTGGAAAAAAAAAAAAAACAGCCCAACTTGTCCTGTCAGTAACAATATCTTTTTAATTCAATTTCACATTTAAGTTATTTGTCACAGACGATTTTGCAGTCATTCTATTTTGACAG
Organism: Coranthus polyacanthus; assembly: GCA_037367275.1. Classification (NCBI taxonomy): domain Eukaryota; kingdom Metazoa; phylum Chordata; class Actinopteri; order Kurtiformes; family Apogonidae; genus Coranthus; species Coranthus polyacanthus. The sequence continues at coordinate 20,970,583 of JAPQRN010000009.1, forward strand.
TGTAACATCATTTTACAAGCTATAACTGAATGCAGTAATTTAACAGTTGACTAAGGAAATAGTATAAAATGTGCACTCCATGCGCACACACAGTCGTGTCTCTCTGTGAGGACTTTTCATTGACATAATAAATTCAACAACACTTTACCCTAAACACCAAGTCTTAACCCCCAAAATGTTAAAACGTCCTCTCAGATAATGAGGTGTGAACAATTCAATTCAATTATGATTCACCAGTCAGCGATTTGAATGCGCAATGATTCTCGTTGCGCTGCACGTACCACGACCTCAGTGTATATCTTACTGCACATGGTTACTTTTTCAATAGTTAATAGAAGCAGTCAGATAAATCTCAACTCCTGTTTATTTAGAAAGGGCTTTCAAACATAAAATATAAACAGCTGAATCTGTTCAATATGACTCACTTCAGTATGTAAACATTGCAAAATAAAAACATAAATTCTACTGCAGTTCATTACAAGTACAGATGTGAAGATTCACTATGATTGATTGATTTTTCAGATATCTGTATGCTTTACTTGAGTATTTCTACCTCTGAGGATTGTATTCCCTACATTTTAACAGAAATATCTGTACTTCCTACTCCTTATATTTTCAAAACAGGCTCGCTACTTTGTTTTTAATACACTCGAGGGGGATTATTGATTATTTTTTATTCTGCATCATAAAGCGCCTTCCCAACATCGAGACCGACCATAGAAAGGACGACCCCTTGGTGTATAGAACAGTGCATTCCACGCATGACAGACGTAGTGACGTAAAAGACACAACAAGACAAAACAGACAAGAGAGGGAGATTTTGGCCACGGAGAAAAGGTCTGTCTGGGAGAACTAACACTGACATGGATGATGTGGGGGTCAGTTAGCTTTGCACAGAAACAGATGGTAGAAATGTAGAAAAACTTTACTTTTACTGTTTGTGTACATCTCAGAGCTTGTATTTGTGTACAAGCACTTCACCTTGCATAAAGAATGCATGGACTTTTGCCATCTCTGTTCACAATTCAGTTTGATTATGATGTTTGCATTGCGACGCATTGTTAAAACGAGAGACTTCCACATCTCTAATAGATAAATGCAAACATTTGTCCACATAACTATGCAAAGACATGTATGTGCAAACATACAGCAGTGTCAGACAGGAAGCCAGCCTCAGGGTGTTGTGATGGGCAAAAAGGAAGAGTGCAAAAGCAACTGCAGGAGGTTAGGACTGACCTGTCAGCTGCTGCTAAAACACACACACACACACACACACCTCCCCATATCCTCCCTCTGTGTGGACTTATTATAAGTCCATTCCCACCCTCACCCCATATCTGACAAGTAAGTACTATAACACACTGTGCTGTCATCCTGCCACACAGTCCGACAACACACACACACCACCTCTAATGTAGTGAAGGTCAGGTTTCTCATCAGTGTCCTGTCTGAGTGTGTAGACCACACTGAAAACCACACAGCATGGACACAGCGTCCTGTCTGTACAGCTGGAGGAACAGAGCTCCGCAATGTCACTGCAGGGAAACAGGCTGTCAGAGGTACAGACAGAGATGCAGCTACAACCTCACACTGGTGCCAACAGATTAGCAAATACTAACATTTTAACATGATACATTTCGAGGTAACTACCACAACCTTAAAGCATGTTGCAAAATAGTCAAGCAGAGTCAAAGATGAACAGTAGCTGAGGTTTGAAGCAACAACATTTGGAAAAGTTCAACGGCATCGAAAAACGCCCATTTGAGAGTTTGACGCCCACTTTAAAGATGGAAATCCAGTCCAGAATCACATATGAGAACAACAGTTATGAGGATTGCAACAGTGGCAGCTTGTTCATACACGTGGCGCTCTACCAGCTACAAGCTTAATTCAAGTCAGCAAGCCTATAAATAATAATCAAACATTTGAAGGTTCCTCCTGATCTGCCTCCATCTGGGGCTGAATAATTAATCAAATTAATTTCAAAATTGCTGTATGGGCGAGTGCAATATCCAAACCGCAGGAGCTGCAGTTTTTTTTGACAAAGGTAAAATGTATCACAACATACCATTATATATCACGCATTGTGGTGTTATAGCCTACAAATCATATTTTAAACACTCATATACATATACATATATATGTATATATCCAGACTTTTTTGGTGCAAACCCCAGCAAAAATTACAGTCATTTTTGTATTCCCTACTAAGATAGTGTCTCATCAGGCAATATCGGTCAAAATAATTGATTTAGACGAACTTAGTTCATTCAACTTTTTTTTCGTATTTTGAATTTTCTGTCAAGTGCAAACACAATTTACGAGTCCAGGCCTGTTGTAGGAAATTAGTTTGCTGTAATTCTAACCGTTTCATTACTTTTAATCCAAGTCTATACACTTCATAATTTGTTGACATTCTGTTGGGTCAGCTGGTGGCACAGGTCATTTACACAGTTTTCTGAAGTTACAAGCGTCCGCTGAGCCTGAAGTGGCGCACTCATATAAGAGAAAGTTCAGATATGAATACAAAATACCTGCATGAGGCCCAGTGTTACAAAAAAGAAGGGGTCAGTGGAGCAGAATAGAGATATGGTTGACTAAACTGTAGACTGATACCACTTTTTATATGCAATATTGTACATTTGCCAACAAAAAAAGAACAGGTCTCAGATTGACTCCTTTATTTCACAAAACCAAAAAATAAAAAGGAACAATAAGACATTTGTTAGTCTAATGTAAGTGAATTTCAGAACCTACAGGAGCAGCCTCAACACCCAGTTAGATTCGTCGTAAGTGCTATAAAAGTATCCCTTATGTTTGACCTTATTCAACTTGTTCTTTTCTTAATTTTTTCATTATTCATTTTTTCGCGCTTTAAAAATTGCACTATCAAAAAGAGTATGGCCTTATAGCTGCCACTGGTAATTAAGTCTAAAGCATAAAAATGATTCATAGGAGCACTGAATCATGCACAATTTATGACATGGTTGGAGTTTAATTCACTGTGGTCCTTTGATTTACTCCCATGTGGTTTATTGATTAATATGAGTTGAATTTTTAATGGCAGCTCAAAAACCAACACATGGCCCCTATGGTTGATCAAATATGTAACCGGCAGGCTATAGATTACACCAGGGGACACCTAAAACAGTGTAGAAGGTCTCTGGTGAACTGGAGGTAAAGGTGGAACATCCTTCAGGAGTCTTAGCGCTGTCCTGTTTAGCATTGTTATTATTTCTTCAAAACGATGACTGATGCTGCAGGCTGCTCAGGAAATGACCTAACTGCAGGCTTCTTTCATACTGTGTGCCGAGGAAAGAAATGAGAAAAGTAAATGGCTGAAATGCAAAATGTCATGGTATTCCTTTAAGCAAAAAATGTCAGTGGCACATTTTCAGTAACAAAAAAGAAAGAGGGGAAAAAAAAAAAAACCTCAAATGAATGGCTGCTTGAAAATGTCACTCACAGGCTGTAATCAGCAACACAATGCCCGCTCAACTGGGCTAAATTGCATTAAACTTAAAAACATCAGAACTGAAAAAATGTCACACCTAATTTTGGAAAATACTATTAATGTTCAACTTCAGGTAATTTTAATTTCCAGTTGCTTCTATTAACCCTGCTGCTGCACTGCCTCCTTTGGTTTAAAATGTTCCTCCGCCTGATGACATGATTATTTAGTAAAGTGTCATGATTTAATTTGATGTATACGTTTTTTATGTATGTTATCATAAACCTATGATGGGAGTGTGGGCGTGTTTCCCAGTGAATACTGATTTGTACTTTTGCTTGAAATGCCCATCCCTAGTTATTATTGGGGACAATTTAAAAAGGAAACCAATTAGCTGTTCATCTGAAGTCTTTTTCTGTCTCTTTTTAAGCTTAAATACACAGTATGAAGCATTTCTGAATTAAATATCTACAAAAAAGCTAGGTTTATGTTATATATTTTGTATAATTGAAAACAAAATCTGTCACCTGTCAATGGCATCATATCCCCATTATTAAGCTAATGTTAACTAGAGACAGACTGAATAATCTGTAAAAATAGTTTGTTTTACAAACTACCAGTATCGGTATCGGCATAATTTGGCTCCAACAGTGGTCGATGGCTAATATTAAACTTCTCATATGAATGGTTGACTTTGAGGGAAAATAAAACCTCAAGGTTTTAGGTTTTTTTGCGACTAATTTAATTTTCACTTGAGAGAGATTTATTTATTGATTGATTTATACATTTAGGTATTTATTGCTTTGACTTAGTTTCTCATTTTTTTCACAGTGCCGGTGACATCGGCCAATTGATCAGCCATTGTCTGTTTGCTGTTAGAAGCTATCGTTATTATATCTGTCCTTAAAAATCCACTATCGGTCATCCACTAACTTGAACGTTTACTTGCAGCTTTTTCACTAGTTTGAAATGATATATCATGACTAAATATCATGTGAATGAAACTGTAAGCTATTTAATGGAGTGACTAAGCTCAGTCATGCAGTGTACATGTTATGCTTTTATTGTGATAATAGATACTGTGCGTTTAAGCATTTCTTAACAGATTCCTTGATTAATTGATGGAATAAATGACTGATGATTTCTAACATAAACAGTAGTTTGATAGTTGACTGACCAATATTACTGGCTAAACAAGAAAAGTCAGCCATGCACATAGAGCAGCTGTGGTACAGGTACAGAAACTTTTGTGTCTGAAGATAGAAAGATGATAAAGATATGATTTTCAGACTTCTTTCATGTTCCAGTTCAATACTACTTTTACAATTGCTTGTTTCCAGTATGTTTAAGTGTTTACCTACTGTAGGTAATTTTATGACAAGACCTGGTTTTGTTTGGTCATTGTGTTATCCTTCTTTGTGAATATAGCCATATGTATATGTTGATTCAAAACACATATACAACTTCTGGATCTGTCAGCTTTTGACTCAGTTTTAAATGCTTCTGTGAAAATGCTAAATGTTAAGCTTATGGCCTGTGTCACATGTTTGGTCCCACAGTTTGGGCTTTTCAGAGCTGCAGGAAATACAGGCACCTCGAAATGCTCTTCCTGAGAGCAACGGCAATGAATCACCTGCTGGATTGTCACACCTGCAAAGCTTGAGCAGGACAATCTCAGCAACAAAAGCAGCTTTTTTCTGATTCAGATGGCTGTCGGCTATAGAGTCAAACTGCATTTGGCTAAAACTGAATATATTCTTGCAGAGAACAAGGACTGTGGATTTTCCCCCATCATTTACATTAAAAACCCATTGGAAAAGGATCTTTTTAAGAGCCAGTAGAAACAGGAGGAACTATAACAACAGCAACAAACAAAATGGTGTGTTTTCCTATCCTTTAAGTACAATAACAGACAATAAAAATCTGCCTCTTTAAAATTGCTTTTACTTTTATGAATTTTATGAATTCCTATTGTATGATATCCTGTTGATATCAGGTAATATCAATAAAACTGCCGTTGGGTTATTTTGATTTTATTTTGATTAGACAACCTCACACTGTTTTGTCAAATTATACATGTTTTGTACAGGTTGAGTCACCTGACATGAATACCGCGTGCTGATTCACTGAACGGATTTATCAAGTTGTGTTTCAAATGGTCATTTGACATTTTCTGAATGTGCAAAAAATGGCTTTTGGGACAAAGGGGTTTTATTAGGGGATGCACCAATATATTGGCAGAACATCGGTATCGGCAAATAAGATGTAATTTCACCGATGGCAGTGGACGATATTTAACTGTTGTGTAATATTACATGTTTTTTGTCATAAATTTGCATAATTGAATTTGTTCTCATTCAAAGACTTCTTTGATTCCTTGGCACCAAAAGAGGGATAAATAACAACTAAAACAAACTAAACTAAACAAACAGAAAATAACATCAGTATTGGCCCAGAATTCTGCAAATGGTGTGTTTTTGGATGGTTTTTGTCAAAAAAGAATATCTCACAACAGTCAATTTGTTTTTAAGGATTGCATTTATCAGTTTTTGTAAAGCACCTCTTCGAAAAATAAAAAAAATAAAACATTTGAGAGTCTTGTATAAAGTGCTCACTGCAAAGCAGATATGCAATCATCGGAAAACAAAAACCACAAGAGCACTTTCAGTATGATGAAGAATATTTCTTTACAGTAAATGTAAATCAGAAGTCCTTGAGTTCATTACTGTCAAAACATCTCTGATGGTCATTTAGCTGCGAGAGATGATATGAGACTATAGTTTGGTTTCACCAGGTCTGCCTCATAGCAGCATGTACACTCAATATGAGACCACTCTCCAACTGAAAAAGAAGACTGAACTTAGACCTAAAGCACTCAACAAGCAGAGTCGCACACACAGTGCCAGATGTACACACTGACGTACACAGATATCACACATGCAAGCGGCAAAAGTTTTCTCTTCAGTCTAGACATGTGGGCAGAATAATGACAGAGGAAGGCAGAGGGAAAGTGACAGAGTGAGAGAAAGAAGGACTGAGACAGAGATAATGAGAATAAAAAAAAGGGGGAGTGAGATGGTAGCAAACAGAGCGGGAGGGAGAAATGAGCAGACAGAGGTGAGTGGGAGTGGACGGATCGGGTGGAAGATGATCTCTTACAGCCACTGTGACCTGCAGCTACTGGTGTGGAAGATGCCGAACGAATGTGTGTACATTAGGTGTGGACAAGAGACACAGGACTTGAAACTGAAGTCATGAAAGTGATGACTTTTGACTCCAAGTGTTTTTCTACTTTTCCCTGTGACTTCTGAATTAATAGCTTGATACCTCCATAACCAAAGTGATTAAAAGTCATGCAAGTAAACTGATTAAACTGACAACTTTTGGTGTTTATAGTACTGTCAGCACGTTTGAGCGAAAGCTAAAAATATAATGAGGAACTAGTTTTTGAAATCATATTTTAAGCAACAATGGCAAAAACTTTCCAAAAAAGCTTTCTAATGATCTTGGGCTTTTGAAAAATGTGAACAAATTGTGGGCATTTTTTGGGGGGTCCTGACATCCACATAGGGCTGGGCAATCAGGCCAAAAGATCATATGACAATCTTTTGAGGATCCACGATCTGAATCACAATTTTGTCACCGCTTATAAAATGTAGGCGAGCTACAACCAAACCTTAACAAGTTTTTCATTAGTTTTCTCTGGTTTTGGGAGGTTTAGGCTGTGTGGGATGGCTTTGTTGTCTGACTAGAAACTCTGCATTTTGCATCATTCTGGACCCACATTATTACAATATTTGGCAACATCTAGATGAGATAAACACGAGTCCAGGTGTGGTCTTCTATTAATTACCTGGACTGACCTAATTTTTCCCGCCAACGTTTTTGAATGAATCAAATTTTTTTTACACTGTAGCGTAACTCTAAACCATCTGTGTAAGTCCGACTCACTGCACGTCAGAGTTCAGAAGTCGGACCAGAAGTAATTCTTCACTGGCTGTTGTCGACATTTCTTCAGCAGCAGCAAAACATTACACAAACTCTGCGGGTTACAGCAGACTAAAACCGAACACTTACGTGTGGACAGATGCTAAAGTATCACTATAATCCATAAACTGTATATAAACGATGGACAAAACTTCTACGACATCACCCATTGGTTTGTGAACAGCAATTCTGGAGCCTCGAGATGCGCAACGTGGCTATCGTTGCGTCAGTTTAATGGAAACAAGAGGGTGGAGTTACCACGAAACCAGAACATACTGAAAACACCGACCACATTGACTAACAGTGGAATAATAAACACCATCAAGTCATTTCAGCTTCTTAATAAATGTTAACACATACAGTTGTGTTTAATAACAGTAATGTCAAAATCGGAAATGTATAAACACACTAATTAGAGCTACCTTAGCTAATTAGCAGGCTAGCAGACAGTTCAATACGAATTAATGCTAACATCAGCGAATTCAGCCAAGTTACGAATGTTATTGTAATTAAGTACAGTAAACTTCATGACAGAATCCTCTGAAGTCTTGTTAGTGTAACTCTTTCAACACAACTACAGCAGAGCTGCCTGTCAGGGAGAAAAATACATTTTATTCAATAAACCAGAGTCTGAATGTCCGACTCTGAGCTAATGCTAGCTGTCAATCAAAGCCCACACAGACACTGACGGCACTCACCTGTCAATCACAGCGGCCACTCCCTTAATTATGTACAACTGTTCAGCTTTGGATAATCTAAACAGATGAGTTATATAAAAAGTCACCCCCCGTACTGTTGGAGGAAATGAACTATAGAGACCAAAACCATTTTCTGTACCAGGCTGTAAACATGTTTATTTCAGCTGTAAAGTTAGCTGTTTTATTTACTTTCTTTTGGAGCCAGATCCCAGTGGACATTCAAGGAACTGCAGATTTTGACACTTCTGCATTGGCAGAACAGGTTAAACAGGTTAACTGGTCACTCTAAATTGCCCGTAGGTGTGAATGTGAGAGTGAACGGTTGTTCGTCCTATATGTCAGCCCTGCGATGAACTGGCGACATGTCCAGGGTGTACCCCGCCTTCGCCCGATGTCAGCTGGGATCGGCTCCAGTCCCCCCGCGACCCTCCAGAGGATTAAGCGGAAAATGAATGAATGAATGAATGAATGAATGAATGAATGAATGAATGCATTGGCTTCACTTTTCAGTTGCCACTTGGAATGAAATAAACTCACAAGCCTAATAACATTAATGCTACAAACCCATAGTACAACGCTCTCTGTAAAATACCATAATTACACAGGTAAACGGGCCGTTTAAAACAAATGTCATCTGAGAAGGAAAATTTTGACAGTGCTGCTATTAACTTTTTTTTAATGACACGATCTGTACGATCCCTCTGAAAAGTAGATCAAAGAAATGTTGTCTTTTTTGTTAAGTTCGAACTATAAGAAGATCAAATACATTAGCTTTGACCTCGCTTTCTTATTAGCAGAGTAGTAATGGAAAACACAGCCAGGAAGCACTTTTAGCTATTGTCAGTTAAAATGACGGATGGCAGCAGGTCGTATCAGCTGCTTCTTAGTAACATTAAGGTCTAAATTAAATTAAAGCTGTTGCATGGTTAAAGTGCTCTCTACACAGTGACTGTATTCGAACCAGTCCTCTTGAAACCGTGTGCATCCTTGTGCTCATTATTCCTTTCAACAACCTGATTATTAAGAATAAGCTACATACTGTTGTTTAGCGACATCTAGCAGGTGACACCAAATCGTCACAATTTTATGTTTAAATTATAAAATTGAGAAAACCAGGCTAGTTCTAAAGCAACAAAGTCCCCATTTTAAATAGGCCTGTCACGATTATTACATGATCACCTCGTCATTTGTGCTGGACGTGATCATTTTGTGGAAATGTCAGACTAGTTTCCATTCACATCTAGCTGGATGAAAGTACCAGAAATGTTATATCATAACTATATATCATAACTAGTTTTCCACTGTTTGAGGTCTTTTAATGATCATCTTGTTGCACCCACTTCTTCTGCAATGGTTTAATAATAACTTTACTTTTATAATTTCACCTGAGCCAGGAATTAGCACTCAAGAAATAACTTCTAATAGTCCACCACAATCCTTTGAGTATCAAAGTATTAACATAGTATAAACATTAACATTAAATTAATTACCATGTTCAAAGCTCTTAAATAGCTCTTCTTTTTCACAAGTTGCATGTGTATAATTAAACTATTATTACTATGCTTATACTATAAAGAGGGATAAAATTAACAGAAAGAGACGAACCATTAAACTAAACATCTGAAATTTACTGATCGCATGAGATCTAATTAGAAGAGGGCGAGGGTGAACAACCCTCTGGACTTTAACAAAGGAGATTGCTGTTCATTTCTGCTTTCAAAACAAAAGCAAACGTGTTTACTTCTAACCAAACCTAAGCAACAGCTGTTTTGTACATTTTATACAGTTCCAATGTTGTATTAGGTTCACTTTATGTAACATATGTTTTTTCAAGCAGGGGGGGTAATATTTTGAGAAAAATGTAACATTTTCTAGTTTTTTAATAGTTTTTTTACTTACACATAAATTTATGAGAAAAACACAAAATTACAATTGTTAAATAAAAACCAGGTTTGTTGTCGAAACATAACAAAATTGAAAAATTGAACCTCAGCCCTACACACAACCTAAGCCAAGATACATTGATCATTTTTGCATGATTTTATCTGCATTTATACTTAACGTGGCTATCCTATCCTATTTTTCCGTTTCCTATTTCCAAGTTTTTTCTTATTTATGAAATTTTTCTCAAAATATTACCCTCCTCCTCCTGCCCTAATACGCCATTGTATACAGTAGTATTTTGTACATTGTAATGATATCTGTTGTATTTTGTGTAACTTCTCCTGCTTGAGGTCTTCACTGGCCGACAGAGACTCAAACAGGAACATATTCGTCCTGTCTGACAGAGAATCAGCTAAATCCAGTGATCGGTGAGAGGTGAGAGGTGGATACGCACTACAGAAACATTTTGACATTTAGGAGATACTGACATGGCAGCTTCACCACCATTTAAGAGCAGTGAAACCATGCTATTAAAATGAGACATTGTTTGTAGTTTCTGCGTCTGCACCTTTCTTTGTGATTCACACAGCCAGTGTCTGTGACAGATCTATGATGAACTCCACTGTAGTTAATAATGCCCATATGGAGAAAAAGTTATAGGCAATGGAGGTCCATTGATTTAACACGACACACTGTGGTGAATATATGCAGAAATAGAAAGAGGAGGAGAAAAGTGCATTTTGCTCCCAGACGAAAGCCAGCTTATAGCATGTACGCACAATTTAACCCGGCTTATCTCTGCAGGCTTTGCATCTCTCCGCCATCCTCCCTATACACACACACACACACACACACACACACACACACACACACACACACACACACACACACACACACACACACAC
>JAPQRN010000009.1:20982777-20993897 GCA_037367275.1 Coranthus polyacanthus
ACACACACACACACACACACACACACACACACACACACACACACACACACACACACACACACACACACACACATTAGGATCCTATTTACATGAAACCCGACAACAGGTTCTAGTTGCGGTTAATGTTAGAGTCACTTCTACATCAGACTCCCCTCCAGCAAGGAAAGTGAAGCAGGAGTGTGTTATGGAAAGGAGATGAGAGTGAGAGACAGAGAGAGAGAGAGAGAGAGAGAGAGAGGGAGCAGAGGAGCAGAGAGGACGACACAGTGCTGCATTGCAGTAGGAGAGCCAACAAATGTTACTACTTTGTGAAGCTGGGCCCTGTTTACTGTGACGATCCTATCTGACAGTTATCTAAAGGTCCCTTCCCTTCTGAAGATAATCATGTATGACCCAGTGGAGGAAGAAGGACACTTGGTCAGACACATTATGGCCTCTTTATCAGCCTATAAGTCTCCGGTCGTATCTCAGTGTCATTTATCTTTCCCTTCACTCTGGGGATAATAATGCACAAGCAAAGGAGGACGAGGAGAAGCGTGTTTATGTGCTTTATGGGCTATCTGTCGCTATAAGCGCCGCGTCGCTTTCAACTACGATGAAATGTGTTTTAATCTCGTCAGGGGTGATTTTGAACGTTAGAGGTTATAACTTTATTTGTATCGCGCTCTTTGACAAACAAAGTTTACAGAGTGCTGTTAGCGGAGGGAAAAAAGGACAGAGTCAAGGTTAGATGAGCAAAGAAGCAGACAGTGGTAGGAAATAAAGACAAGGATTTTATATTACAGCAAGCGGGTGTATTATTTAAGAGGAGACACTGAGGAAAGACAATGCTGGGTGCCTCCACAGTTCATCTTTTTTGATTCATATGCTGCACTGCCGAGGCATTCAGCAGGGATGTTGTTTACTATCACATGGCCTGAAAAACAGCATCACTAACAGCTATTTTTCTTTAAAAAAAAAAAAAGTCAAATCATAAGTATTCTCTCTAATCTAGACCAACTTCATGCTGCATTGCTGAGAGACAGGGAGGGAGGGAGACAGGCGTGAGACGGGGAGGGAGGTGGAGAGAAGGGCAAAGCTTTGGGGACACTGCTGTATCCATCCAGTCAGTCATTCAGTCAGCCAGTACAGACAGTCAGTCAGTCAGTGAGTGGCTGTCAGTCAGTGTTGTTGCTGCAGAGTGGCGCAGTGCCACACTCTCTCTCTCCTTCTGTCTGTGCTGTTCACCAGATGCTCACTCTCTCTTTCCATTCTCAACATCCATCCTTCGTCTTCAGCTGTCCGTCGAACTCTCTTCATCCTCTCGTACCTGATTTTCTGCCCTCTCAAAACCACTCGCTGCTTTTTTTCCCCCTAAACTCCCCTACCCTTCACTTGTCCATATTTAAATCTTTTTTATGTTCTCTTCTTTTTCTGCTCCACCACGTTGACTGAAGAGATATGCTGCTTTAAAGAGGAACTATCACGCACCTTTTCAGCTCCATATTTTTACTCTGGAGCTCTGCTGGAATAGCTTTGCATGATATACAGTTCAAACAACCGGGTGTTCCCACGCCGGTTTGCTCTGGTCTGAATCAGTTGAGTCCTTATAACCTGGAGCATTTTCTCCTTGGTTCAGCTTCTTTTTATACGGATAAGAATCCAAGCAACCCAAAATGCGTCACTACAAGTCACGTGAGATCATTCACTTCATTTATTGGTCAGATGTGTCTGTCTGGGGTTAAGTAAAGTAAGTAATTTAAAAGTAAATACAGGAAGGGCGTCCTGTGTTAGACTAGTGTATAATTAGAGAAACATTCACAGGCAATTTAACCTAGACAACATGCAAGCTGTTACAGTTTGTGTGCTCAGCTACATCCCAGAATGCAAAGCACACCTGGCTACAGGAACCTTTAGCTCAAATGTGCGTGAAGTACACCTCATGGTTGGTTCAGATTGATGTTAGACCATGTACCCACCACCATCAAAGGACTCCAGAGTATATATGGGCCCGGAGTGAGACCACCTCCTCCGAAACGTCTTGGTGTGGTTGTTTTGATCCACACCCGAGTGCGATCACTGTGCTCACATCTGCTCAAACAAATCGCACCAAGGGGAAAAACAAAGTCTGATATAACCGGAGTAATAAGCACATATGTGATAACACCCTTATGCTCCTGTTATGTAGTCCCTCAATTTGGCCTCTAAAATAGGCCGTTTTTTTAAGTGCCCATTATTTAAGATGCAAAAAAAGCCCTCTGTTCTGATTGGCCGGTTTCCAGGAAGCCTACCAAGGCCAAATGAACATACACATATTCTAATGTATACCATGTTATTTGAATGAAAACTGTGTGCTGGGTGGATAAGCCCCTGCTCATCCCACAGACTTTACATTGGAGTGATGTCTTGAATGTTCATAATAACAACAATTATAATTCCCCATGTTTGCAACTGAAGGTCATGTCGACAGTTTTAAAAATGTTGATCTTTCATAATGATGATCTAAGGGGGAAATGCTTCTCGCTTCACAGGGGACTTTCTGTTGTAATACCACAAGTGACCACCAGGGCAAACTAACAGGCTTGAGTGTTGGCAGTGAATCCAGGTCCATACATCTGCAAGCTCAGAACAGTTGTAGAAATATTTCACTTATGTTTTTCTCGTTTGTTTGAAATGGAAACTTCTCTAATCTATCTGTACATGTCAGAGGCAAAATCTGTTTCTAAGCTTTTGTTCCGCAGGGTTTACTTTCACATATGTTTGACTATGTTTAATACAGACATCCCACACCATAGCAATATACAGGATATGACAGAAAATAAGTTAAGAGATTATCAGTACTGTTGCTGGAAAAAAATTGAGTCATTCAGATGTCTTTGTGTCCTCTGATAGTTTTTCTTTCCTGCTTCCTCTTTTTGCTGAACTCCTCTAATCCACCACCTCCTCCCTCTATCCATCCCTCTGCCCATCACCTTCCTCTCCAAACTCCTCACCTCCTCTTTCTATTTTACTTTCTTTCATCTCCTCCTTCTCATCTCTCTCCGCATTTACTCTGCAGAAAAAAAAACTCCTCATTTGCCCACTCGTCTCTTGTACCCTGTTATTCTGCCCTCCTGCTCGCCTCGTCTTTCCATTCCCCCTTTTCCCCTCGTGTCCCTTCTGAAACTCCCCCCCACCCCCCATACTCCTCCTCCCCTCCTCTTCAGAAAGCCGCTCTCATCTTGTCTGCTAAAATACTTTCGCCTCTCCTCTCCTCTCCCAGGGCAGGGATCAACCACAGCCCATTTCACACATGACAGAGTGTGCTGTATGCCAGTGATGTATGTATGCTGCTAGAGGTGGCGCTACTGATGGGTAGCAATGGAGATAGGGTAATGAGCAGGGAGCCCAGTGTGTGGATGTAAAGTGTGTGTGTGTGTGTGTGTGTGTGTGTGGTGGTGGTGGTGGTGGTGGTGGTGGTGATGGGGGTGGGGGTGGCCTGACTGGTGTCTATCTGAATTTCAATTCACTATGCCAAATAAACGCATTGAGATTCCACTCATACATTCATAAATATTCTCAACGAAAAAAAGGATTCAAGAATTTTACTCTCTTCTGACTGAATTGAAACACCAGACAGAGCAGGCAGCTATCGATATGCTCATTTACCCCATGCCGGCAAGAAAAGAGGAAAAGAAGTGACCGGGAATGAAGAAAGAGTCATAAAGCTAAAAAAAAAAAAAAAAAAAAAAAAAATAGGGGACAGAAAAAGGAGAAGGAAGTAGGAAGGGAGAGAAACATTACATTTCTTGTGGAGAGTGAGGGAGTTGAAGACAGAGTGGGAGAGATGGGTTACACTGCTCAATCACACATGAATCAAATGGATCAGTTCTGCTACAGGGCGAAAAACACCTTTGTATATGTGAAGGGAGCTGTTCAGGAGCTAGAAAAGTGGATGTGTGTGTGCATGTGTGTGTGACTGTGTGTGTGTGTGTGTGTGTGTGTGTGTGTGCGCAGTCGGTATTGAACTTTTAAGATTGATTCTGTTCCTGTGTCGAGAGCAAAGACAAAGTCTTTGTGTTGCTGCCTAACAACACAGCAGAGAGAGGCGAGCCGTGATTTGACAGTGCAGAGAATTCACTCAGGTCTTTTTACAGCCGAGGAGTCCTTGACCCGCTCATCTGTACGCTGCACCATGTAACTACACTGGCTGGATAGGCTGAGTTCCTATTGGCTTCTGTCTTAAACTGTGAGTCGAGACTGAGATTGGTCTCGGATGTGCATTCCATGTGTTCGAAGACATGAGAACAATTGCATTATGCTTCAGTGAGTCTGGATCTAAGAATTGAAGACTGTTTGGACCAAAGAGTTACAAGTTTACTTTTAAATCTTAGGCTTCCTGCCCACACAGTCTGTAAATAAATGTAAAAAGCACAATATAAATGAAGGTAATTCATTCATTCGTTGATTCTTTAAACCCATAAACGTCTGTGTGGCATATTTGGAAAATGCAGCGCTTTCAGTGAACTTTTTAATGCTTACTGTTCAATCATCACGTTTTTTTTATTGGACTTTTCCAAAGTAGTAGTATTCTCTGATTATCCAGCACTCAGTAAGATTTTTTACTACAAGGATGTGCATGTCTTGGTGATCTACTCTTCAAAAGTAGCCCATCTAATGAGGATGTCTCCAATCACTTTTTAATGTTTTTTGTCATTAGTTGTTTTTGCTAATATCTGTCAAGCCACTTGGCAGGACACAACCTCTCAGCTAATCACACACATTCATGTGGAGCATGAGTGTGAGGGCAAGACTAAGACAGAAAGCCACGCATTAACTTGTTAATCAAAACTATTAAATTAGAATTTCAAAAAAATCTAAATAATTAAGTAGCTAGGTGGGCAGTAGGATGCTGTTTGGTCAACAATAATAATCCCCAACAGCTGATTCTGCAACAGCATTAAGGTGGGAAGCCTCAGGTTGGTTTTAAAATAGGAAGTGGCGTGTTCAACCTTTTTCACCTATAAAATGACCTGATCATATATTTGTTAATTTTTCTGTATCATCACCAGCATAGCACCACCTGTAAAGTCACACTTAGACCTGCAGAGATTTTAGTTAGTTTAATGTTCAGTTTATCCAAAACTGATTTATTTAATTAAGATATTTATTACTTTGACTCATATGTTCATTTACAACTTACCGAAAAATCAATTTCATGTCTCTTCGGGACCCAGATTTACAAAGATATGCAGTCATGAATTGCCACAATGTCTGTATTTTTACTGCCTCTTCCACTCTCAGAACAATGTTGAATTAAATGCACATTTTCAACTTGTTACATCTTTAAGTCAATTTCATCTTTTGTCATTTTTGTCATGTTATGTCTTGTTATGTGTTTTCCGTCGCTTAATTTTCCGTTTGTTGTGTTTTTTACTTGTGTTTTTCTTCTTTTTAACTTTTTTTTTTGTCTTGTTACATCTTTTACATAATTTTCGGCTTTTAAGCCTTTTGAAGCGAATCTGTGATTTGTGATATTGGAATATATAAATATATCTGAATTGAATTTTTAACTGAATTACATCATTTTCATCTTGTTACATTGTCACGACTGAGGCCTCTCCTCTTCTTTTCACTTTGTTGAGTTCAACTATTTTATTTAGGAAGATGAATTCACATATCATATTATTGTTACGTATTTTACCCTGGGTCCTGATCCTAAGGAAGATTTAACAGTTAGACAGTTTCTAATAAAGTAAGCAGCTAATGTTCTCGCATCATTTTTTTTGTTTTTTGGGGGTATTTCTTTATAATATTGGTAGATTAATTGGCTATTAGAGTTTTCCTGCTCCAATCTATTGTTATTACATTGGCCAGCCACAACAGTTCAATTAAGAAGGCCACAAAATAAAGACTTGGCATTGACCCTGTAGTATATGGATTGAGCACTACAAACAGCCACCAATGAAACCAGGAAAATATGCTTGTGGCACCACAAACCTGGCTGCTAAATTAGCAGACATAGTAATGTCACAGATTCCAGCTGAAGTGCAAACATCTGCCAGGTGATTATTTATCCTTCTCAAATAGCTGAACCATGACCAGCTATGTAGTTGGCTGGTTTCTCAGTGTAGTCTTAATAGCACAGCTATAATAAAACAGATTTACACGTATGAGCAGCACAGGCCTGTCTCAGCTCTGAAGATACTGAGGGTGTGATCACAGCAGTAGGTTCACATTGGCCCATCACCAGGAAGAGCATGGACTGTAAACAAAAACAGAGGCTCAGAAAAAACATGTTTACAGACTAAGTTTTGGTGTTATATCATACCAAATCAGCAGCCAAGATATACATAGCTTAAATCAAAAATAAATCAAATCGGGAAGGGGAACAAAATCATCAATAAATCATTGTGTTAGTTTTTCATTTGAATTTCCCACGTAAAACTCATTGTCCACCTTGTACTGAAATGTGCCTTTTTCCATTCAGCTTGGATGGAAACCCAATTAAATCACATCCACCAGCACACAGAGGAGTGTTGGCATGTGAAGAGGCTCTGTAGGAAAAGCGGCCACCGGACAGACAGGAAGAGCCAAGGTAAGAGGACAGAGCGAGTCGAGTATCTTCAGCAGCACAGTTGCTCTTCAGGGCCCAGTGAGCAGCCATCTGTCCCAGGGCTGAGGAGGCCAGGCCAGGAGACGAGCTCCCCTGACAGCATGTTACCACCATATGCTGCTGGAGCACGTACACACACAAACTGGCATGGTTCAGAATGGCATGGGACGGTATGGTGCGGTCTGCACCAAACTGAGCTGACCTTATCTGGTGTGGTCTGATTTGCAGGACAGCAAAGCCTCTGAAAATACCGCTGACTGAGACGAGCACAACTAGGGTCGGGAACCGAAACTCGGTTCCAAATTAGAACCGGTAACAAAATGCCAAGTAACAGGTATCCATAAAAAATAATTTGAATTTCAGTGTTGTTATCAATTACTAAACGTGGATATACATCTGAAAGAACCATATGTAGCCATCTGCTAGGACCTGTCTGTTTAGACAGGAGTGGATAGGAGCTAGCATGCTCGGCTAATGTATATAAAGATGGACACCACAACACTGTTTCCTCCCACTGTGTAAAAATGAAGGCAAAATCCCATAGTCACAGGACCTGCCATGTTGCTTGTGTGATGCAGTTTGTGCAGTAGAGACGCCCGCCTGATTGGTTAACATCGAATAACTTCATAAGTAATAATAACAACTTATTAAAAACAAACTGATCAGAAAGATGACAATTTGAACACAAATCAGTCTCATGAAATCTACCTAAAAAAGTCTGAAATCACCTTTGGGAAACATTTATTGGAGGTGTACTTTGAGTTTTTAGTATGGCTGAAATCCTACTGAATAAAATGGAGAAGGTGATATTTATAACCTATACTGCAACCAGCTTCTCTTTTGGAGGGCTATCATAGTGTCCATCTTTATATACAGTCTATAGTCACAACAGGTGTGACAGATGGACCGTGGTAAACAATCGAAAGTTTGACTTCAATTTAGAAAAGAAATCAAATTAATGTCAAAGCATGTGGGAAACTAATCCCTTGCAAGTTATGTTTGTTTTGACAGTTACACTTTGGTGTTTATTTGTTGATAGTGAGGACACTGTATGGAGATACAGGAAGGGGAGTGTCATTGACAATAAAAACACACAAATAGTAAAACACGTGACTTCATTTGATCTTGAAGCAATAAAAAAGCAACCGAAAAAGAAGAGACTCAAGAGGCCCAATGCTGTTTGATCGTAAGGACTTTTCAATAGGCTTGAGAGGGGCGGTGTGAACCATCAATAATCCATTCAATAGAAAAATTGGTTGGAATAAATATGTTCTTTCTGCGCACATAGGGGTAACATTAGGTGATGAGACAAGTTTCCAGAAGGACAGAAACATGGAGGTGGCAAAACAAAAACTGTTCTGTGGCTTATAAAGCTTTTTATTATTTTAATTTTTGAGACATTAGAAGATTTAAGGATCACTATTTGAAAAAATTAATAAAGCCAGAATTTACTAAACCATTAACTAAATCAAAAAACGCTGAAAAAGTTTGAAGGTCACCCATTACAAGTCTAAAAGTCAAAACATCAAAAGGAACAAAAACTTCCAATTATTCTGTAGGTTTTTCATAAGAATTTAATGCATAAAATCCATTTCCATTTTACTGGCTTTTCCGTTCAGCTGGGATAGAAACTCAATCATTCTTCCTATTCATGCTGATCATGTAAAGATCTGTTCATAATGCACTTTCAATGTGATAAAGGACAAAGTAAACAAACTTTCTCCACAAAAACATATTCCAAAGATTGAACCAAAAATGGTGGCTCTTATATTAAAAAACTTCTAGAGCCTTATATTATCTTCACATACACATTTGAATACATTTTTGCACCGATTATGGATTACCACTTAACACAGACAGTGCATGTCGAGTATGAACATAAGGAATGATTACTGCAATCAAAACCCGTCTCAATATTAAAATGGTCACCTGAATAAAGCTTTAAGACAGCATTGTGCTATTGTGATGCTGGTGAGGAGCAGGATAGAAGAGAAACAGAGCCTAATAGACTGAGGAAAAACATGTTCTGGGTCAATATTCACATTCAACACAGCAGCAGCTACCAAGACAATGTCCAGCACTGGCCAGATCTCACCTAATGTGAGAGTACATCAGATATTCACAATGAAATGACTGACAGGCAGTGAAGATGAAAGCTAGCCGCATGAACATATGCTCTCATGAAGAAAGGTAGATGTGAGTGGCTGATAGGCAGGCAGAGATAGAGTTAGACATGGAGACAGGAGGGCAGACAGCTAACAGAGAGAGATGGAGCGGTCGGAGTAAACAGGCAGAGACACCCAGAGAGACAGAGGGACAGATGGACATGCAGACAGCTAGACAAGATGCAGAGATTTGGAGACAGGTAGACAAACAGACAGATAAAGGGAGGTGAATGCCAGGTAAGCAGGTTGTCTTATGATCTGCTCACGTCACTCACAGTGTGAGACAGGAAAAGTGCCATTTCCGTGCTCTGCAGCACCGCCACGACTGACGTACTCACCGATACACCTCTCCACCTTCTGTCTGTCTGGGCTCATGTTTCTAATGTCAGTGTGTTCTGGTGTTTTTATTTGTCCAAAATATGGTACTTTTTCTCCCTCTTCTTTATGATCTAGCCTACTGCCATGAATGCTGTGACTTCTTGATGCTTACTGTAGGAGGGCTGTAGCTTAATGAATCTGAAATCTCTACATCATAGATGCACGATCTACGTTTACCTTCAGCTTTTACCCAAGTCACCGTCCATCTGTTCCTACTTTGTCTAAACTCATTTTCCTCTTAATGCAACAGAAGTGTTTCTTAGTTTAAGTCCCCCTCTTTTTTCCCAATATGTAACCACCTGCTGTAAACTATAGACCATACGGAAGAAGTGGATGGAGCCATGTCTCCCATTGGACAGTGCAGTTTTAAAGCCAGGAGTTGACTGTCGCCATTTTGGCGCTATGTTGAAGTGACAATATTTAGGCAAAAGGGTGGAGATGGGGGAGTGTGAGGGATGATAGGTAGACTAATGCTAAACGCTAGAATACTGACACTGTAAAATGTAAACTTCAAATATTTCACACTGGAAGGCAGACTCAGCAGGCGAGCGAGCTGTTGTGCACACCTGTCAATCAAAGCCAGACACGGCAGACATCAAAGCCTTCTGTTCACCCTAAAATCTTATTAACGGAGGAACATTTTAAAGATAGATCACCAGAACACTTAGTAGTGTCCAAATAAAACGAATGAGACTAGAATGACTTCTGGGAAAAATTACTGACTTTTTAGAGAGGACCCTTTTTGGAGTCAGCATCTAGTGGCCATCAGCAGTATTACACTTTATGATACTTCTGCATTGGCTTCACTTTCAAGCTGCCCTTTCCGCTTGCTGTAGACTTACAAGTGAATGGCCATGATTTACTGTGGAGTATGTGCCAAAGGCAAACAAGAACACAAAAACGACTACAAATGCTCAAATAAGCATGTCGTGCCAGTAGGTGGTGATACAGTAAAATATTATGGGCATGCATGGAGAGATTTTCCTGCCGGTAAAACAAGAACAACAGAAGCTAATTCACTAATGGTTATTTATCTTTCTTCACCTTTGAAAAAAAGGTGAAGAAACAAAGTGACAAACATTACTCCACCCTCTCCCATTATGAATGGATTGTGTTTGGTTTAAATTGCAGTTCACCGTAGCACGGGTAAATGCCAACCCCACCCCAATTCAAATTCCATGAAATGTTTTCACTCTTTTCACTTTCACTTTTTATAGCGTGTCCCGGTTCCAAATCCGAGAATATTTTGTCAGACATATACAGTGTTTTAAGGCTTAAAGAGAAGTATTTTACATTTTTAATCTCCAGATCTTGTAGTGAGATGGTTGAGTCATACTTAATACCTTTAGGGAAATCCTGACGTAGCCTTGGATTATCCCTCAAATTTAGTGAAAACCAGTTACGTGTGACAGATGGACAGACAACCTGATTCTAATCCTAACACCATGAAGGAGAGTGTGAATTAGCTTCCATCTGCTGGAATGAAGTTACTAAACATATACCAAACAATGTGCGCCAACTAATGACAGACATCTTATAGACAATATCCTTTCATGCAAACTGTTGAGATCTCTTCTTAAACTTCTGGCACGCCAATCAACGGAAAGCTACATCAATTAGTCTGACCATGCTGCTCTTTATCATGTTTCCTTTATCAGCAGAAAGTTTTCTCACTCAAGCAGGCATAAGAACCTCGGGGAAATTTGCCATTTCCTATCAGCTGTTACAATTTCATATATCACGATTTACATAACAATACTTGGATGGAAACCCAGCAACAGAGACAGGGAGAAACAGACTGAGAGCAAAATAGAAAGATAAGACGGAAAGAAAGAAACTCCAAAACAAAGACAGACAGAGAGACGGAGTCAGATGGTGTGTGTGTGTGTGTGTGTGTGTGTGAGAGATATTTCTAGAACGTGTGCGCAGACACAGACACACACACACACACACACACACACACACACACACACACACACACACACACACACACACACACACAC